>CAXHTC010000006.1:0-62827 GCA_964019425.1 Flectonema sp. DT1601 | reverse complement strand
TGCCGGGGTCGTACGTACTCCCACGTCAGAGGTGAAATTCTTAGATCGTGGGAAGACGAACTTCTGCGAAAGCATTCGACAAGAATGTCTTCATTAATCAAGAACGAGAGTGTGGGGATCGAAGATGATCAGATACCGTCGTAGTCCACTACTGTAAACGATGCCGTCTCAGGATCGAGAGATGCACTTTTGGCTCTCACGGCACTAACCCCTGAAACGAGAAATCAAAGATTATGGGTTCAGGGGGGAGTACATTCGCAAGGCTGAAACTTAAAGGAATTGACGGAATGACACCACCAGGCGTGGAGTATGCGGCTTAATTTGACTCAACACGGGGAATTTTACTAGGTCAGGACAATGAAAGGATTGACAGATTGAGAGCTCTTTCTCGATCCATTGTGTGGTGGTGCATGGCCGCTCCTGGTTGGTGGAGTGATTTGTCTGGTTGATTCCGTTAACGAACGAGATCTCGACCCTTCAGTAGGGGCGCTCGTCGCTTAGGTCTTAGGCGTTCTACGTCCTTTTTCCAAGACAGTGCCGCCCTTCTTAAGGGGACTGTGTGCGCCTTCAGCACGCGTAAGAGCGAGCCAATAGCAGGTCTGTGATGCTCCTAAATGTCCTAGGCTGCACGCGCACTACACTGACGCATTAAACGAGTCTGATTGGCATCCGCCAACCTATCTTGAAGAAGATGGGAAACCTTTTTAACTTGCGTCGTGATGAGGATCGATGATTGCAATTATTCTCCTTGAATGAGGAATGCCTAGTAGGCGCAAGTCATCAGCTTGCACTGATTACGTCCCTGCCATTTGTACACACCGCCCGTCGTTGCTACCGATTGGCTGTGGGATAGAGCTGGGGGGAGAGAGCTCTCTGCGGGCAACCGCTTAGAGCGTTTCGAATCCCAGCAATATTTCTCAGCTAGAGGAAGCAAAAGTCGTAACAAGGTTGCTGTAGGTGAACCTGCAGCAGGATCATTACCAAAGTCGAATTCTGTTAGTCAGCTGGCCTTGGTTGGCTGGCTAAGAGGACCGATATTATTTTTTCTGGAAAAAATCCCAAGAGCAGGTAAAACTGTTTTGCGGTCCCCCATCTACCGCGCGTAGTGGGGTGACAACAATAGCACTTACCGGTGGATGTCTTGGCTCTGGGATCGATGAAGACCGCAGCTAGACGCGATATTCAATGGGAATTGCAGAAGCATGAGACTCATCAGGTCGTCGAACGCACTTGCGGGTTAGGTTCGCCTATCCCATCAGTTGTTGAGTGTCGCTTACAAACCTTATCCTCTGGCTTTTTATGTTTACATAAGGTTGGGCAGCTGGTAAATGGTAGTGTTGATTTCTTCTGACGTCCCCTCTACTTAAGGTTAGGGTCCTCGGACCTTTGAGCGACCACACGTGGTCGGTCTTGTGGGACTCGTCTTACGGCAGGCCAATGTGGTTGCGATTTACTTCTTACCGACCTCAGCAGTTGAAGATCTACGTGCTGAACTTAAGCATATCACTCAGCACAGGAAAAGAAAGCAACAGCGATTCTCCCAGTAACGGCGAGTGAACAGGGAACAGCCCAAGCCTGAATCCGAAAGGAATTGTGGTGCAAGCTATTGTGGGGATCTGGTGGTGTTCGGACAAGTCTCCTGGAATGGGGTCACCAAAGAGGGTGAGAGTCCCGTACATCTGAGCAGCCATCCAGTCTACCTTCACAGTCAGCAAGAGTCGCTCAGTTTGGGAATGCTGAGCTAATTGGCAGGTATCCCTCTGCTAAGGCTAAATATCTCCCGGAGACCGATAGCGAACAAGTACAGTGATGGAAAGATGCAAAGAACTTTGAAAAGAGGGTTAAAAGTCCCTGAAACCGGTGAGTGGTAAGAGTACGAGATCCGTTCAAAACTTCATGATTCTCCTCATCAGTCCTATCATTAAGTTGTCTGGTCGTATTCGACGCGCCTACATGCTGGGTGCCGTGAGCTTGCTCAGGCCCTGGTTCTGCAGACCGTGTAGGATACGTATGTGCACGAGGGCAAAGTTCTGTATTGGTGCACGTTTGTGAAAGTCTTCAATCCTACGGGAAAGCTGCTATCCAAATGTTGTATTAATGCAGTGCCACCCCCGCAGTGCACGCACCAGACGTAGCGATCTTGCACTACCCGTCTTGAAACACGGACCAAGGAGTCTAACACGTGTGCAAGGTTTAGGGTGTCAAACCCATAAGCCGCACTGAAAGGGACTTTATGTGCCAACCCCTGGGGGTGCAGCACAGCCCGATCCCGATTTATTGGAAAAGGATTTGAGGTAAAGTACACTTGTTGGGACCCGAAAGATGGTGAACTATGCCTGGATAGGACGAAGCCGGGGGAAACTCTGGTGGAGGTCCGTTGCGGTGTTGACGTGCAAATCGCTCGTCAAAGCTGGGTATAGGGGCGAAAGACCCATCGAACCATCTAGTAGCTGGTTCACTCCGAAGTTTCCCTCAGGATAGCTGGAACCATAAAAGGAGTTACGCCAGGTAAAGCGAATGATTGGAGGCATTGGGGATATCGTTTCCTCGACCTATTCTCAAACTTTAAATGGGCGTGAACGCGGGGTTGCTCAATTGAACCCCGACGAAGAATCCTGGTTCCAAGTGGGCCACTTCTGGTAAGCAGGACTGGCGACGCGGGATGAACCGAGAGCTGACTTAAGGTGTCCGAGTGGTCGCTCATCAGATCCCACAAAGGGTATCGGTTCATCTAGACAGCAGGACGGTGGCCATGGAAGTCGGCATCCGATAATGAGTGTGTAACAACTCACCTGCCGAATGAACCGGTCCCGAAAATGGATGATGCTCAAGCGATCCACCCATAGTCGGCCGAGGTCCGGTATTCAAAAGCCGGCCTTGAGTAGGAGTGCGTGATCCATGCCGCGAAGGAATTGGCGTGAGCCTTTCTGGAGCGTGGATGAGTGCAGATCTTGGTTGTAGTAGCGAATATTCAATGGAGAACATTGAAGGCCGAAGTGGAGAAGGTTTCCGTGTCAACAGCAGTTGGACACGGGTCAGTCGGTCCTAAGGCAAGGTGTAATTGCTCGCCTCAAAGCCGTCATGGGAGCACTTGTGTTTCTGTGCGGGTTTGCCGAAAGGGAATGCGTGAACATTCCGCAACCTGAATGCAGAGAACTGAAGTGGCAACACAGTGACGATCCTGTCGACCATGTCCACCGGCCCCGGATGACGTAGTCGTCTCTTTTTGAAGGAATGATTGTCCCTTGAAATGCATCAAGCGGGGACAGGGACAATTACCCTGGAAAGCTGCACTCTTTTGTGCAGTAGGGTGTCTGGTGGATGTGCATGGAAAAGACAGGGGAGATCTCTTCTCTTGCATCAGGCCGTACCGTTAACCGCAATAGGTCTCCTAGGCTAAAAGCCTCTGGCCGACAGAACAATGTAGGTAAGGGAAGTCGGCAAACTAGATCCGTAACTTCGGGAAAAGGATTGGCTCCGAGGACACATGTAGATAACGGTGTGGCTCTTTCATGGGTTTAGGTTGAAGGGTCTGCGAAGGGTCTCTCGGGACCTCTCGTGGGCTCGGAAGCCTTCTGTGTCAGGCCGCATGTCGTGTCTACAATGAAGTGTCAACTTGGAACTGTTACGAACAAGAGGAATCCAACTGGTTAATTAAACCACAGCATGTCGCTTCATCACAGCGGTGGCGAGTGGCATGTGACTTCTGCCCAGTGCCCTGAATGTCAACGCTGAGAGATCAGGTCAAGCGCGGGTAAACGGCGGGAGTAACTATGACTCTCTTAAGGTAGCCAAATGCCTCGTCTTCTAATTAAAGACGCGCATGAATGGACCAATGAGATTCCTTCTGTCCCTACCTACTATCTGGCGAAACAGCAGTCAAGGGAACGGACTTGAAACTGTCAGCGGGGAAAGAAGACCCTGTTGAGTTTGACTCTAGTCTGACTTTGTGCAGTGACATAGGGGGTGTAGTTATAGGTGGGAGGTTTACCAACAATGAAATACCACTACTCTTATCGTCGCTTTACTTATCCAATGATGGGGGAACGGCAGCTGCCTCTTCGGAGGTTAGGGTCCTTTCGGACTCGTGGCTTTTCCGATTCCAGCGACAAACGGGCTTCGGCTCGTGACCCCTCGTTTGGAGACACCAGTCAGGTGGGGAGTTTGGCTGGGGCGGCACATCTGTTACACATTAACGCAGGTGTCCTAAGGCAAGCTCAGTGAGAACAGAAATCTCACGTAGAGCATAAGGGTAAAAGCTTGCTCGATACGCGATCTTCAGTACCGATCCACGGTGTGAAAGCATGGCCTAACGATCCTTTGGTCTCGCTTCATGTTCAAGGGATGAAGCCGGAGGTGACAGAAAAATTACCACAGGGATAACTGGCTTGTGGCAGCCAAGCGTTCATAGCGACGTTGCTTTTTGATCCTTCGATGTCGGCTCTTCCTAACCTAGACAAGCAGAATTGTCTAAGGGTTGGATTGTTCACCCACTAACAGGGAACGTGAGCTGGGTTTAGACCGTCGTGAGACAGGTTGGTTTTACCCTACTGATGGAGAGAGACCCCCTCGGGGCGGTGTATGTCGACAGCAATACGGGGTAGTACGAGAGGAACTCCCGTTTCTAGTCCCTGGTATCTACGGTTGTCCGATCGGACAGTGCCGTGATGCTACCACTGGATGGATTATGGCTGAACGCCTCTAAGCCAGAACCCAGTCTAGAGACATACATGCTTTGCAGTGTTCCAATAGGTTTATCGGGCCAAGACTAGCTTCGGCGAGTGGCTTCAATCAAATTCACATCCAAATCTGGGATACTCAACCGGGTCTATACGAGTCCGAATGGACTGGCGAGCGTAACACTTCGAGGAGCCTTGTTGTTCCGAGGGTTTGAGCTTTATGGCCAGTTCCTACGGTTCGTCCCCTACCCACTTCTTGTGGGTGGGGGGCACTACCCGGATGTGAATTTGATGCAGGGTCTTTGTAAGGTACTAGTGATTCTGGATTCTGTGGGTAAGAATTCTGTGGCATTTTCCTTCCACTTTCTTCCACTTTCTTCAACCAGCTTCCCCAGCCAAAATTCCTTACGGAGTTTTGTTCTTCGGGGGAAATGGGGGGGGGGGGGGAGAGGGGAGTGGGGGGGGGGGGGGTCACACAATTTTTACCCCCAGATCCGGGGGGGGGGGGTGTGCCCAATATAGGGGGGTAGTAGTCTTGGACCACTGCCTACTATATTGCTTGGACAACCCCTACTTACTGGTAACTTACTTAGGCATGGGACACAGTTACTAAGGCGAGACAACTTTCATAAGGCATTTCAATGGAGGACGCAGTCGGTCATGGAAGTCATAACCAACTTAGTTAATTATGTGACTCGTCTACTGACACGGCTAACATAGCTGGCTAAGCTTCGTCTCGGTGCGGAGCCCCTGAAGAACCTCAGGGAACTTTTAGGGCAGCCACGCTATGCTGAGGACAGTCACGGTAGTGGTCTGAAGACTACTCATCGTGCATGGTTTCATTACACCCGGCCTTGTGCTAGTGCATTAGAACCATCGAGGACAAATCTCTTTACGGATTCGTTCCAGGCAGTAGTTATCAGACTCGTCTGAGCTACACACATGCCAATGTATTCTGGAAGGCACGATGGTGAAAACCATCACAAGTTCTATAGAGAAGCTGCTGCTGACCGAAAGGTTTGGTGGTGACTGCCTCTATCAGAACTGCGGAAAAAAAGAGACAACCAACGTCTTGATGCTTTCAACTCTCGGGTGCGTACTTTCGGGTACTCCCTGTTGGTTAGAGTAACAAGAAACCTGGTTGATCCTGCCAGTAGTCATATGCTTGTTTCAAGGATTAAGCCATGCAAGTCTCAGAGTAAATGGATCACATTGGGTCTGCAGACGGCTCATTAAATCAGCCATAATCTACGCGGGGAAAATGCCTTACGGCGTTCAGTTGGATAACAATGGTAACTCCATTGCTAATACATGTCCGAAAAGTCCAACACAGTTACTTCTTTTGATTAAACCCTTGGGAATGTGGTGGATGCAGTTGACCGAAACAGGAACCAACGCTTTCACGAGCAGCGGTGAGTGGATGAAACAGGTCAACCGAGCGATAGCGCACACCCTTGAGGTGGTGCAAGCCCGCAAGAGTATCTGCCCTATCAGCTTTTGACGGTAGTGTAGTGGACTACCGTGGCTGTAACGGGTAACGGGGAATTAGGGTTCGATTCCGGAGAGGGAGCCTGAGAAACGGCTACCACATCTAAGGATGGCAGCAGGCGCGCAAATTGCCCAATAGCAACAAATTTAGCTGAGGCAGCGAAGAGGAATAGTAACTTCAAGTGCTTTTGCATTCTGAAGATTGCAATGGATGATATTTAAATCTGTCAGTGAGTATCAATTGGTGGACAAGTCTGGTGCCAGCACCCGCGGTAATTCCAGCACCAATAGCGTATATTAATGCTGCTGCTGTTAAAAAGCTCGTAGTTGGATCCAGAGTACAAGTTACATCGGGCTTCCTCAGTTGTAGCTCCCGTACTGGGGGTTATGATTGTTGAAGATTACAACCCGTTGTATCAAGACTTGTGCTCTATTAATGGTGGTAATGGAGCCCTGCTATTAGGCTCCTTCATTGGGGCTGAACGCGCTTACGTGTTAACCATACGCATACGGGTCGACCACCGAAGTTACTGTGAACAAACCAGCGTGTCCAAAGCAGGCGTTCGTCTTGTATGATAAAGCATGGAATAACAAGGGATCGATTCTCTCGGTCATTTTTGTTGGTTCTTAACCCGAGAAGGAATAATTTAAGGTAAGGCTCCAAAACTGACACTCGTGCCAGCGAGGACCTTGCCCCAGCGGGATCAATAGGGACTGCCGGGGTCGTACGTACTCCCACGTCAGAGGTGAAATTCTTAGATCGTGGGAAGACGAACTTCTGCGAAAGCATTCGACAAGAATGTCTTCATTAATCAAGAACGAGAGTGTGGGGATCGAAGATGATCAGATACCGTCGTAGTCCACTACTGTAAACGATGCCGTCTCAGGATCGAGAGATGCACTTTTGGCTCTCACGGCACTAACCCCTGAAACGAGAAATCAAAGATTATGGGTTCAGGGGGGAGTACATTCGCAAGGCTGAAACTTAAAGGAATTGACGGAATGACACCACCAGGCGTGGAGTATGCGGCTTAATTTGACTCAACACGGGGAATTTTACTAGGTCAGGACAATGAAAGGATTGACAGATTGAGAGCTCTTTCTCGATCCATTGTGTGGTGGTGCATGGCCGCTCCTGGTTGGTGGAGTGATTTGTCTGGTTGATTCCGTTAACGAACGAGATCTCGACCCTTCAGTAGGGGCGCTCGTCGCTTAGGTCTTAGGCGTTCTACGTCCTTTTTCCAAGACAGTGCCGCCCTTCTTAAGGGGACTGTGTGCGCCTTCAGCACGCGTAAGAGCGAGCCAATAGCAGGTCTGTGATGCTCCTAAATGTCCTAGGCTGCACGCGCACTACACTGACGCATTAAACGAGTCTGATTGGCATCCGCCAACCTATCTTGAAGAAGATGGGAAACCTTTTTAACTTGCGTCGTGATGAGGATCGATGATTGCAATTATTCTCCTTGAATGAGGAATGCCTAGTAGGCGCAAGTCATCAGCTTGCACTGATTACGTCCCTGCCATTTGTACACACCGCCCGTCGTTGCTACCGATTGGCTGTGGGATAGAGCTGGGGGGAGAGAGCTCTCTGCGGGCAACCGCTTAGAGCGTTTCGAATCCCAGCAATATTTCTCAGCTAGAGGAAGCAAAAGTCGTAACAAGGTTGCTGTAGGTGAACCTGCAGCAGGATCATTACCAAAGTCGAATTCTGTTAGTCAGCTGGCCTTGGTTGGCTGGCTAAGAGGACCGATATTATTTTTTCTGGAAAAAATCCCAAGAGCAGGTAAAACTGTTTTGCGGTCCCCCATCTACCGCGCGTAGTGGGGTGACAACAATAGCACTTACCGGT
This sequence comes from Flectonema sp. DT1601, assembly GCA_964019425.1. Classification (NCBI taxonomy): domain Eukaryota; phylum Euglenozoa; class Diplonemea; order Diplonemida; family Diplonemidae; genus Flectonema; species Flectonema sp. DT1601. The sequence continues at coordinate 54,811 of CAXHTC010000006.1, read as the reverse complement.
GGATGTCTTGGCTCTGGGATCGATGAAGACCGCAGCTAGACGCGATATTCAATGGGAATTGCAGAAGCATGAGACTCATCAGGTCGTCGAACGCACTTGCGGGTTAGGTTCGCCTATCCCATCAGTTGTTGAGTGTCGCTTACAAACCTTATCCTCTGGCTTTTTATGTTTACATAAGGTTGGGCAGCTGGTAAATGGTAGTGTTGATTTCTTCTGACGTCCCCTCTACTTAAGGTTAGGGTCCTCGGACCTTTGAGCGACCACACGTGGTCGGTCTTGTGGGACTCGTCTTACGGCAGGCCAATGTGGTTGCGATTTACTTCTTACCGACCTCAGCAGTTGAAGATCTACGTGCTGAACTTAAGCATATCACTCAGCACAGGAAAAGAAAGCAACAGCGATTCTCCCAGTAACGGCGAGTGAACAGGGAACAGCCCAAGCCTGAATCCGAAAGGAATTGTGGTGCAAGCTATTGTGGGGATCTGGTGGTGTTCGGACAAGTCTCCTGGAATGGGGTCACCAAAGAGGGTGAGAGTCCCGTACATCTGAGCAGCCATCCAGTCTACCTTCACAGTCAGCAAGAGTCGCTCAGTTTGGGAATGCTGAGCTAATTGGCAGGTATCCCTCTGCTAAGGCTAAATATCTCCCGGAGACCGATAGCGAACAAGTACAGTGATGGAAAGATGCAAAGAACTTTGAAAAGAGGGTTAAAAGTCCCTGAAACCGGTGAGTGGTAAGAGTACGAGATCCGTTCAAAACTTCATGATTCTCCTCATCAGTCCTATCATTAAGTTGTCTGGTCGTATTCGACGCGCCTACATGCTGGGTGCCGTGAGCTTGCTCAGGCCCTGGTTCTGCAGACCGTGTAGGATACGTATGTGCACGAGGGCAAAGTTCTGTATTGGTGCACGTTTGTGAAAGTCTTCAATCCTACGGGAAAGCTGCTATCCAAATGTTGTATTAATGCAGTGCCACCCCCGCAGTGCACGCACCAGACGTAGCGATCTTGCACTACCCGTCTTGAAACACGGACCAAGGAGTCTAACACGTGTGCAAGGTTTAGGGTGTCAAACCCATAAGCCGCACTGAAAGGGACTTTATGTGCCAACCCCTGGGGGTGCAGCACAGCCCGATCCCGATTTATTGGAAAAGGATTTGAGGTAAAGTACACTTGTTGGGACCCGAAAGATGGTGAACTATGCCTGGATAGGACGAAGCCGGGGGAAACTCTGGTGGAGGTCCGTTGCGGTGTTGACGTGCAAATCGCTCGTCAAAGCTGGGTATAGGGGCGAAAGACCCATCGAACCATCTAGTAGCTGGTTCACTCCGAAGTTTCCCTCAGGATAGCTGGAACCATAAAAGGAGTTACGCCAGGTAAAGCGAATGATTGGAGGCATTGGGGATATCGTTTCCTCGACCTATTCTCAAACTTTAAATGGGCGTGAACGCGGGGTTGCTCAATTGAACCCCGACGAAGAATCCTGGTTCCAAGTGGGCCACTTCTGGTAAGCAGGACTGGCGACGCGGGATGAACCGAGAGCTGACTTAAGGTGTCCGAGTGGTCGCTCATCAGATCCCACAAAGGGTATCGGTTCATCTAGACAGCAGGACGGTGGCCATGGAAGTCGGCATCCGATAATGAGTGTGTAACAACTCACCTGCCGAATGAACCGGTCCCGAAAATGGATGATGCTCAAGCGATCCACCCATAGTCGGCCGAGGTCCGGTATTCAAAAGCCGGCCTTGAGTAGGAGTGCGTGATCCATGCCGCGAAGGAATTGGCGTGAGCCTTTCTGGAGCGTGGATGAGTGCAGATCTTGGTTGTAGTAGCGAATATTCAATGGAGAACATTGAAGGCCGAAGTGGAGAAGGTTTCCGTGTCAACAGCAGTTGGACACGGGTCAGTCGGTCCTAAGGCAAGGTGTAATTGCTCGCCTCAAAGCCGTCATGGGAGCACTTGTGTTTCTGTGCGGGTTTGCCGAAAGGGAATGCGTGAACATTCCGCAACCTGAATGCAGAGAACTGAAGTGGCAACACAGTGACGATCCTGTCGACCATGTCCACCGGCCCCGGATGACGTAGTCGTCTCTTTTTGAAGGAATGATTGTCCCTTGAAATGCATCAAGCGGGGACAGGGACAATTACCCTGGAAAGCTGCACTCTTTTGTGCAGTAGGGTGTCTGGTGGATGTGCATGGAAAAGACAGGGGAGATCTCTTCTCTTGCATCAGGCCGTACCGTTAACCGCAATAGGTCTCCTAGGCTAAAAGCCTCTGGCCGACAGAACAATGTAGGTAAGGGAAGTCGGCAAACTAGATCCGTAACTTCGGGAAAAGGATTGGCTCCGAGGACACATGTAGATAACGGTGTGGCTCTTTCATGGGTTTAGGTTGAAGGGTCTGCGAAGGGTCTCTCGGGACCTCTCGTGGGCTCGGAAGCCTTCTGTGTCAGGCCGCATGTCGTGTCTACAATGAAGTGTCAACTTGGAACTGTTACGAACAAGAGGAATCCAACTGGTTAATTAAACCACAGCATGTCGCTTCATCACAGCGGTGGCGAGTGGCATGTGACTTCTGCCCAGTGCCCTGAATGTCAACGCTGAGAGATCAGGTCAAGCGCGGGTAAACGGCGGGAGTAACTATGACTCTCTTAAGGTAGCCAAATGCCTCGTCTTCTAATTAAAGACGCGCATGAATGGACCAATGAGATTCCTTCTGTCCCTACCTACTATCTGGCGAAACAGCAGTCAAGGGAACGGACTTGAAACTGTCAGCGGGGAAAGAAGACCCTGTTGAGTTTGACTCTAGTCTGACTTTGTGCAGTGACATAGGGGGTGTAGTTATAGGTGGGAGGTTTACCAACAATGAAATACCACTACTCTTATCGTCGCTTTACTTATCCAATGATGGGGGAACGGCAGCTGCCTCTTCGGAGGTTAGGGTCCTTTCGGACTCGTGGCTTTTCCGATTCCAGCGACAAACGGGCTTCGGCTCGTGACCCCTCGTTTGGAGACACCAGTCAGGTGGGGAGTTTGGCTGGGGCGGCACATCTGTTACACATTAACGCAGGTGTCCTAAGGCAAGCTCAGTGAGAACAGAAATCTCACGTAGAGCATAAGGGTAAAAGCTTGCTCGATACGCGATCTTCAGTACCGATCCACGGTGTGAAAGCATGGCCTAACGATCCTTTGGTCTCGCTTCATGTTCAAGGGATGAAGCCGGAGGTGACAGAAAAATTACCACAGGGATAACTGGCTTGTGGCAGCCAAGCGTTCATAGCGACGTTGCTTTTTGATCCTTCGATGTCGGCTCTTCCTAACCTAGACAAGCAGAATTGTCTAAGGGTTGGATTGTTCACACCACTAACAGGGAACGTGAGCTGGGTTTAGACCGTCGTGAGACAGGTTGGTTTTACCCTACTGATGGAGAGAGACCCCCTCGGGGCGGTGTATGTCGACAGCAATACGGGGTAGTACGAGAGGAACTCCCGTTTCTAGTCCCTGGTATCTACGGTTGTCCGATCGGACAGTGCCGTGATGCTACCACTGGATGGATTATGGCTGAACGCCTCTAAGCCAGAACCCAGTCTAGAGACATACATGCTTTGCAGTGTTCCAATAGGTTTATCGGGCCAAGACTAGCTTCGGCGAGTGGCTTCAATCAAATTCACATCCAAATCTGGGATACTCAACCGGGTCTATACGAGTCCGAATGGACTGGCGAGCGTAACACTTCGAGGAGCCTTGTTGTTCCGAGGGTTTGAGCTTTATGGCCAGTTCCTACGGTTCGTCCCCTACCCACTTCTTGTGGGTGGGGGGCACTACCCGGATGTGAATTTGATGCAGGGTCTTTGTAAGGTACTAGTGATTCTGGATTCTGTGGGTAAGAATTCTGTGGCATTTTCCTTCCACTTTCTTCCACTTTCTTCAACCAGCTTCCCCAGCCAAAATTCCTTACGGAGTTTTGTTCTTCGGGGGAAATGGGGGGGGGGGGGGAGAGGGGAGTGGGGGGGGGGGGGGTCACACAATTTTTACCCCCAGATCCGGGGGGGGGGGGTGTGCCCAATATAGGGGGGTAGTAGTCTTGGACCACTGCCTACTATATTGCTTGGACAACCCCTACTTACTGGTAACTTACTTAGGCATGGGACACAGTTACTAAGGCGAGACAACTTTCATAAGGCATTTCAATGGAGGACGCAGTCGGTCATGGAAGTCATAACCAACTTAGTTAATTATGTGACTCGTCTACTGACACGGCTAACATAGCTGGCTAAGCTTCGTCTCGGTGCGGAGCCCCTGAAGAACCTCAGGGAACTTTTAGGGCAGCCACGCTATGCTGAGGACAGTCACGGTAGTGGTCTGAAGACTACTCATCGTGCATGGTTTCATTACACCCGGCCTTGTGCTAGTGCATTAGAACCATCGAGGACAAATCTCTTTACGGATTCGTTCCAGGCAGTAGTTATCAGACTCGTCTGAGCTACACACATGCCAATGTATTCTGGAAGGCACGATGGTGAAAACCATCACAAGTTCTATAGAGAAGCTGCTGCTGACCGAAAGGTTTGGTGGTGACTGCCTCTATCAGAACTGCGGAAAAAAAGAGACAACCAACGTCTTGATGCTTTCAACTCTCGGGTGCGTACTTTCGGGTACTCCCTGTTGGTTAGAGTAACAAGAAACCTGGTTGATCCTGCCAGTAGTCATATGCTTGTTTCAAGGATTAAGCCATGCAAGTCTCAGAGTAAATGGATCACATTGGGTCTGCAGACGGCTCATTAAATCAGCCATAATCTACGCGGGGAAAATGCCTTACGGCGTTCAGTTGGATAACAATGGTAACTCCATTGCTAATACATGTCCGAAAAGTCCAACACAGTTACTTCTTTTGATTAAACCCTTGGGAATGTGGTGGATGCAGTTGACCGAAACAGGAACCAACGCTTTCACGAGCAGCGGTGAGTGGATGAAACAGGTCAACCGAGCGATAGCGCACACCCTTGAGGTGGTGCAAGCCCGCAAGAGTATCTGCCCTATCAGCTTTTGACGGTAGTGTAGTGGACTACCGTGGCTGTAACGGGTAACGGGGAATTAGGGTTCGATTCCGGAGAGGGAGCCTGAGAAACGGCTACCACATCTAAGGATGGCAGCAGGCGCGCAAATTGCCCAATAGCAACAAATTTAGCTGAGGCAGCGAAGAGGAATAGTAACTTCAAGTGCTTTTGCATTCTGAAGATTGCAATGGATGATATTTAAATCTGTCAGTGAGTATCAATTGGTGGACAAGTCTGGTGCCAGCACCCGCGGTAATTCCAGCACCAATAGCGTATATTAATGCTGCTGCTGTTAAAAAGCTCGTAGTTGGATCCAGAGTACAAGTTACATCGGGCTTCCTCAGTTGTAGCTCCCGTACTGGGGGTTATGATTGTTGAAGATTACAACCCGTTGTATCAAGACTTGTGCTCTATTAATGGTGGTAATGGAGCCCTGCTATTAGGCTCCTTCATTGGGGCTGAACGCGCTTACGTGTTAACCATACGCATACGGGTCGACCACCGAAGTTACTGTGAACAAACCAGCGTGTCCAAAGCAGGCGTTCGTCTTGTATGATAAAGCATGGAATAACAAGGGATCGATTCTCTCGGTCATTTTTGTTGGTTCTTAACCCGAGAAGGAATAATTTAAGGTAAGGCTCCAAAACTGACACTCGTGCCAGCGAGGACCTTGCCCCAGCGGGATCAATAGGGACTGCCGGGGTCGTACGTACTCCCACGTCAGAGGTGAAATTCTTAGATCGTGGGAAGACGAACTTCTGCGAAAGCATTCGACAAGAATGTCTTCATTAATCAAGAACGAGAGTGTGGGGATCGAAGATGATCAGATACCGTCGTAGTCCACTACTGTAAACGATGCCGTCTCAGGATCGAGAGATGCACTTTTGGCTCTCACGGCACTAACCCCTGAAACGAGAAATCAAAGATTATGGGTTCAGGGGGGAGTACATTCGCAAGGCTGAAACTTAAAGGAATTGACGGAATGACACCACCAGGCGTGGAGTATGCGGCTTAATTTGACTCAACACGGGGAATTTTACTAGGTCAGGACAATGAAAGGATTGACAGATTGAGAGCTCTTTCTCGATCCATTGTGTGGTGGTGCATGGCCGCTCCTGGTTGGTGGAGTGATTTGTCTGGTTGATTCCGTTAACGAACGAGATCTCGACCCTTCAGTAGGGGCGCTCGTCGCTTAGGTCTTAGGCGTTCTACGTCCTTTTTCCAAGACAGTGCCGCCCTTCTTAAGGGGACTGTGTGCGCCTTCAGCACGCGTAAGAGCGAGCCAATAGCAGGTCTGTGATGCTCCTAAATGTCCTAGGCTGCACGCGCACTACACTGACGCATTAAACGAGTCTGATTGGCATCCGCCAACCTATCTTGAAGAAGATGGGAAACCTTTTTAACTTGCGTCGTGATGAGGATCGATGATTGCAATTATTCTCCTTGAATGAGGAATGCCTAGTAGGCGCAAGTCATCAGCTTGCACTGATTACGTCCCTGCCATTTGTACACACCGCCCGTCGTTGCTACCGATTGGCTGTGGGATAGAGCTGGGGGGAGAGAGCTCTCTGCGGGCAACCGCTTAGAGCGTTTCGAATCCCAGCAATATTTCTCAGCTAGAGGAAGCAAAAGTCGTAACAAGGTTGCTGTAGGTGAACCTGCAGCAGGATCATTACCAAAGTCGAATTCTGTTAGTCAGCTGGCCTTGGTTGGCTGGCTAAGAGGACCGATATTATTTTTTCTGGAAAAAATCCCAAGAGCAGGTAAAACTGTTTTGCGGTCCCCCATCTACCGCGCGTAGTGGGGTGACAACAATAGCACTTACCGGTGGATGTCTTGGCTCTGGGATCGATGAAGACCGCAGCTAGACGCGATATTCAATGGGAATTGCAGAAGCATGAGACTCATCAGGTCGTCGAACGCACTTGCGGGTTAGGTTCGCCTATCCCATCAGTTGTTGAGTGTCGCTTACAAACCTTATCCTCTGGCTTTTTATGTTTACATAAGGTTGGGCAGCTGGTAAATGGTAGTGTTGATTTCTTCTGACGTCCCCTCTACTTAAGGTTAGGGTCCTCGGACCTTTGAGCGACCACACGTGGTCGGTCTTGTGGGACTCGTCTTACGGCAGGCCAATGTGGTTGCGATTTACTTCTTACCGACCTCAGCAGTTGAAGATCTACGTGCTGAACTTAAGCATATCACTCAGCACAGGAAAAGAAAGCAACAGCGATTCTCCCAGTAACGGCGAGTGAACAGGGAACAGCCCAAGCCTGAATCCGAAAGGAATTGTGGTGCAAGCTATTGTGGGGATCTGGTGGTGTTCGGACAAGTCTCCTGGAATGGGGTCACCAAAGAGGGTGAGAGTCCCGTACATCTGAGCAGCCATCCAGTCTACCTTCACAGTCAGCAAGAGTCGCTCAGTTTGGGAATGCTGAGCTAATTGGCAGGTATCCCTCTGCTAAGGCTAAATATCTCCCGGAGACCGATAGCGAACAAGTACAGTGATGGAAAGATGCAAAGAACTTTGAAAAGAGGGTTAAAAGTCCCTGAAACCGGTGAGTGGTAAGAGTACGAGATCCGTTCAAAACTTCATGATTCTCCTCATCAGTCCTATCATTAAGTTGTCTGGTCGTATTCGACGCGCCTACATGCTGGGTGCCGTGAGCTTGCTCAGGCCCTGGTTCTGCAGACCGTGTAGGATACGTATGTGCACGAGGGCAAAGTTCTGTATTGGTGCACGTTTGTGAAAGTCTTCAATCCTACGGGAAAGCTGCTATCCAAATGTTGTATTAATGCAGTGCCACCCCCGCAGTGCACGCACCAGACGTAGCGATCTTGCACTACCCGTCTTGAAACACGGACCAAGGAGTCTAACACGTGTGCAAGGTTTAGGGTGTCAAACCCATAAGCCGCACTGAAAGGGACTTTATGTGCCAACCCCTGGGGGTGCAGCACAGCCCGATCCCGATTTATTGGAAAAGGATTTGAGGTAAAGTACACTTGTTGGGACCCGAAAGATGGTGAACTATGCCTGGATAGGACGAAGCCGGGGGAAACTCTGGTGGAGGTCCGTTGCGGTGTTGACGTGCAAATCGCTCGTCAAAGCTGGGTATAGGGGCGAAAGACCCATCGAACCATCTAGTAGCTGGTTCACTCCGAAGTTTCCCTCAGGATAGCTGGAACCATAAAAGGAGTTACGCCAGGTAAAGCGAATGATTGGAGGCATTGGGGATATCGTTTCCTCGACCTATTCTCAAACTTTAAATGGGCGTGAACGCGGGGTTGCTCAATTGAACCCCGACGAAGAATCCTGGTTCCAAGTGGGCCACTTCTGGTAAGCAGGACTGGCGACGCGGGATGAACCGAGAGCTGACTTAAGGTGTCCGAGTGGTCGCTCATCAGATCCCACAAAGGGTATCGGTTCATCTAGACAGCAGGACGGTGGCCATGGAAGTCGGCATCCGATAATGAGTGTGTAACAACTCACCTGCCGAATGAACCGGTCCCGAAAATGGATGATGCTCAAGCGATCCACCCATAGTCGGCCGAGGTCCGGTATTCAAAAGCCGGCCTTGAGTAGGAGTGCGTGATCCATGCCGCGAAGGAATTGGCGTGAGCCTTTCTGGAGCGTGGATGAGTGCAGATCTTGGTTGTAGTAGCGAATATTCAATGGAGAACATTGAAGGCCGAAGTGGAGAAGGTTTCCGTGTCAACAGCAGTTGGACACGGGTCAGTCGGTCCTAAGGCAAGGTGTAATTGCTCGCCTCAAAGCCGTCATGGGAGCACTTGTGTTTCTGTGCGGGTTTGCCGAAAGGGAATGCGTGAACATTCCGCAACCTGAATGCAGAGAACTGAAGTGGCAACACAGTGACGATCCTGTCGACCATGTCCACCGGCCCCGGATGACGTAGTCGTCTCTTTTTGAAGGAATGATTGTCCCTTGAAATGCATCAAGCGGGGACAGGGACAATTACCCTGGAAAGCTGCACTCTTTTGTGCAGTAGGGTGTCTGGTGGATGTGCATGGAAAAGACAGGGGAGATCTCTTCTCTTGCATCAGGCCGTACCGTTAACCGCAATAGGTCTCCTAGGCTAAAAGCCTCTGGCCGACAGAACAATGTAGGTAAGGGAAGTCGGCAAACTAGATCCGTAACTTCGGGAAAAGGATTGGCTCCGAGGACACATGTAGATAACGGTGTGGCTCTTTCATGGGTTTAGGTTGAAGGGTCTGCGAAGGGTCTCTCGGGACCTCTCGTGGGCTCGGAAGCCTTCTGTGTCAGGCCGCATGTCGTGTCTACAATGAAGTGTCAACTTGGAACTGTTACGAACAAGAGGAATCCAACTGGTTAATTAAACCACAGCATGTCGCTTCATCACAGCGGTGGCGAGTGGCATGTGACTTCTGCCCAGTGCCCTGAATGTCAACGCTGAGAGATCAGGTCAAGCGCGGGTAAACGGCGGGAGTAACTATGACTCTCTTAAGGTAGCCAAATGCCTCGTCTTCTAATTAAAGACGCGCATGAATGGACCAATGAGATTCCTTCTGTCCCTACCTACTATCTGGCGAAACAGCAGTCAAGGGAACGGACTTGAAACTGTCAGCGGGGAAAGAAGACCCTGTTGAGTTTGACTCTAGTCTGACTTTGTGCAGTGACATAGGGGGTGTAGTTATAGGTGGGAGGTTTACCAACAATGAAATACCACTACTCTTATCGTCGCTTTACTTATCCAATGATGGGGGAACGGCAGCTGCCTCTTCGGAGGTTAGGGTCCTTTCGGACTCGTGGCTTTTCCGATTCCAGCGACAAACGGGCTTCGGCTCGTGACCCCTCGTTTGGAGACACCAGTCAGGTGGGGAGTTTGGCTGGGGCGGCACATCTGTTACACATTAACGCAGGTGTCCTAAGGCAAGCTCAGTGAGAACAGAAATCTCACGTAGAGCATAAGGGTAAAAGCTTGCTCGATACGCGATCTTCAGTACCGATCCACGGTGTGAAAGCATGGCCTAACGATCCTTTGGTCTCGCTTCATGTTCAAGGGATGAAGCCGGAGGTGACAGAAAAATTACCACAGGGATAACTGGCTTGTGGCAGCCAAGCGTTCATAGCGACGTTGCTTTTTGATCCTTCGATGTCGGCTCTTCCTAACCTAGACAAGCAGAATTGTCTAAGGGTTGGATTGTTCACCCACTAACAGGGAACGTGAGCTGGGTTTAGACCGTCGTGAGACAGGTTGGTTTTACCCTACTGATGGAGAGAGACCCCCTCGGGGCGGTGTATGTCGACAGCAATACGGGGTAGTACGAGAGGAACTCCCGTTTCTAGTCCCTGGTATCTACGGTTGTCCGATCGGACAGTGCCGTGATGCTACCACTGGATGGATTATGGCTGAACGCCTCTAAGCCAGAACCCAGTCTAGAGACATACATGCTTTGCAGTGTTCCAATAGGTTTATCGGGCCAAGACTAGCTTCGGCGAGTGGCTTCAATCAAATTCACATCCAAATCTGGGATACTCAACCGGGTCTATACGAGTCCGAATGGACTGGCGAGCGTAACACTTCGAGGAGCCTTGTTGTTCCGAGGGTTTGAGCTTTATGGCCAGTTCCTACGGTTCGTCCCCTACCCACTTCTTGTGGGTGGGGGGCACTACCCGGATGTGAATTTGATGCAGGGTCTTTGTAAGGTACTAGTGATTCTGGATTCTGTGGGTAAGAATTCTGTGGCATTTTCCTTCCACTTTCTTCCACTTTCTTCAACCAGCTTCCCCAGCCAAAATTCCTTACGGAGTTTTGTTCTTCGGGGGAAATGGGGGGGGGGGGGGAGAGGGGAGTGGGGGGGGGGGGGGTCACACAATTTTTACCCCCAGATCCGGGGGGGGGGGGTGTGCCCAATATAGGGGGGTAGTAGTCTTGGACCACTGCCTACTATATTGCTTGGACAACCCCTACTTACTGGTAACTTACTTAGGCATGGGACACAGTTACTAAGGCGAGACAACTTTCATAAGGCATTTCAATGGAGGACGCAGTCGGTCATGGAAGTCATAACCAACTTAGTTAATTATGTGACTCGTCTACTGACACGGCTAACATAGCTGGCTAAGCTTCGTCTCGGTGCGGAGCCCCTGAAGAACCTCAGGGAACTTTTAGGGCAGCCACGCTATGCTGAGGACAGTCACGGTAGTGGTCTGAAGACTACTCATCGTGCATGGTTTCATTACACCCGGCCTTGTGCTAGTGCATTAGAACCATCGAGGACAAATCTCTTTACGGATTCGTTCCAGGCAGTAGTTATCAGACTCGTCTGAGCTACACACATGCCAATGTATTCTGGAAGGCACGATGGTGAAAACCATCACAAGTTCTATAGAGAAGCTGCTGCTGACCGAAAGGTTTGGTGGTGACTGCCTCTATCAGAACTGCGGAAAAAAAGAGACAACCAACGTCTTGATGCTTTCAACTCTCGGGTGCGTACTTTCGGGTACTCCCTGTTGGTTAGAGTAACAAGAAACCTGGTTGATCCTGCCAGTAGTCATATGCTTGTTTCAAGGATTAAGCCATGCAAGTCTCAGAGTAAATGGATCACATTGGGTCTGCAGACGGCTCATTAAATCAGCCATAATCTACGCGGGGAAAATGCCTTACGGCGTTCAGTTGGATAACAATGGTAACTCCATTGCTAATACATGTCCGAAAAGTCCAACACAGTTACTTCTTTTGATTAAACCCTTGGGAATGTGGTGGATGCAGTTGACCGAAACAGGAACCAACGCTTTCACGAGCAGCGGTGAGTGGATGAAACAGGTCAACCGAGCGATAGCGCACACCCTTGAGGTGGTGCAAGCCCGCAAGAGTATCTGCCCTATCAGCTTTTGACGGTAGTGTAGTGGACTACCGTGGCTGTAACGGGTAACGGGGAATTAGGGTTCGATTCCGGAGAGGGAGCCTGAGAAACGGCTACCACATCTAAGGATGGCAGCAGGCGCGCAAATTGCCCAATAGCAACAAATTTAGCTGAGGCAGCGAAGAGGAATAGTAACTTCAAGTGCTTTTGCATTCTGAAGATTGCAATGGATGATATTTAAATCTGTCAGTGAGTATCAATTGGTGGACAAGTCTGGTGCCAGCACCCGCGGTAATTCCAGCACCAATAGCGTATATTAATGCTGCTGCTGTTAAAAAGCTCGTAGTTGGATCCAGAGTACAAGTTACATCGGGCTTCCTCAGTTGTAGCTCCCGTACTGGGGGTTATGATTGTTGAAGATTACAACCCGTTGTATCAAGACTTGTGCTCTATTAATGGTGGTAATGGAGCCCTGCTATTAGGCTCCTTCATTGGGGCTGAACGCGCTTACGTGTTAACCATACGCATACGGGTCGACCACCGAAGTTACTGTGAACAAACCAGCGTGTCCAAAGCAGGCGTTCGTCTTGTATGATAAAGCATGGAATAACAAGGGATCGATTCTCTCGGTCATTTTTGTTGGTTCTTAACCCGAGAAGGAATAATTTAAGGTAAGGCTCCAAAACTGACACTCGTGCCAGCGAGGACCTTGCCCCAGCGGGATCAATAGGGACTGCCGGGGTCGTACGTACTCCCACGTCAGAGGTGAAATTCTTAGATCGTGGGAAGACGAACTTCTGCGAAAGCATTCGACAAGAATGTCTTCATTAATCAAGAACGAGAGTGTGGGGATCGAAGATGATCAGATACCGTCGTAGTCCACTACTGTAAACGATGCCGTCTCAGGATCGAGAGATGCACTTTTGGCTCTCACGGCACTAACCCCTGAAACGAGAAATCAAAGATTATGGGTTCAGGGGGGAGTACATTCGCAAGGCTGAAACTTAAAGGAATTGACGGAATGACACCACCAGGCGTGGAGTATGCGGCTTAATTTGACTCAACACGGGGAATTTTACTAGGTCAGGACAATGAAAGGATTGACAGATTGAGAGCTCTTTCTCGATCCATTGTGTGGTGGTGCATGGCCGCTCCTGGTTGGTGGAGTGATTTGTCTGGTTGATTCCGTTAACGAACGAGATCTCGACCCTTCAGTAGGGGCGCTCGTCGCTTAGGTCTTAGGCGTTCTACGTCCTTTTTCCAAGACAGTGCCGCCCTTCTTAAGGGGACTGTGTGCGCCTTCAGCACGCGTAAGAGCGAGCCAATAGCAGGTCTGTGATGCTCCTAAATGTCCTAGGCTGCACGCGCACTACACTGACGCATTAAACGAGTCTGATTGGCATCCGCCAACCTATCTTGAAGAAGATGGGAAACCTTTTTAACTTGCGTCGTGATGAGGATCGATGATTGCAATTATTCTCCTTGAATGAGGAATGCCTAGTAGGCGCAAGTCATCAGCTTGCACTGATTACGTCCCTGCCATTTGTACACACCGCCCGTCGTTGCTACCGATTGGCTGTGGGATAGAGCTGGGGGGAGAGAGCTCTCTGCGGGCAACCGCTTAGAGCGTTTCGAATCCCAGCAATATTTCTCAGCTAGAGGAAGCAAAAGTCGTAACAAGGTTGCTGTAGGTGAACCTGCAGCAGGATCATTACCAAAGTCGAATTCTGTTAGTCAGCTGGCCTTGGTTGGCTGGCTAAGAGGACCGATATTATTTTTTCTGGAAAAAATCCCAAGAGCAGGTAAAACTGTTTTGCGGTCCCCCATCTACCGCGCGTAGTGGGGTGACAACAATAGCACTTACCGGTGGATGTCTTGGCTCTGGGATCGATGAAGACCGCAGCTAGACGCGATATTCAATGGGAATTGCAGAAGCATGAGACTCATCAGGTCGTCGAACGCACTTGCGGGTTAGGTTCGCCTATCCCATCAGTTGTTGAGTGTCGCTTACAAACCTTATCCTCTGGCTTTTTATGTTTACATAAGGTTGGGCAGCTGGTAAATGGTAGTGTTGATTTCTTCTGACGTCCCCTCTACTTAAGGTTAGGGTCCTCGGACCTTTGAGCGACCACACGTGGTCGGTCTTGTGGGACTCGTCTTACGGCAGGCCAATGTGGTTGCGATTTACTTCTTACCGACCTCAGCAGTTGAAGATCTACGTGCTGAACTTAAGCATATCACTCAGCACAGGAAAAGAAAGCAACAGCGATTCTCCCAGTAACGGCGAGTGAACAGGGAACAGCCCAAGCCTGAATCCGAAAGGAATTGTGGTGCAAGCTATTGTGGGGATCTGGTGGTGTTCGGACAAGTCTCCTGGAATGGGGTCACCAAAGAGGGTGAGAGTCCCGTACATCTGAGCAGCCATCCAGTCTACCTTCACAGTCAGCAAGAGTCGCTCAGTTTGGGAATGCTGAGCTAATTGGCAGGTATCCCTCTGCTAAGGCTAAATATCTCCCGGAGACCGATAGCGAACAAGTACAGTGATGGAAAGATGCAAAGAACTTTGAAAAGAGGGTTAAAAGTCCCTGAAACCGGTGAGTGGTAAGAGTACGAGATCCGTTCAAAACTTCATGATTCTCCTCATCAGTCCTATCATTAAGTTGTCTGGTCGTATTCGACGCGCCTACATGCTGGGTGCCGTGAGCTTGCTCAGGCCCTGGTTCTGCAGACCGTGTAGGATACGTATGTGCACGAGGGCAAAGTTCTGTATTGGTGCACGTTTGTGAAAGTCTTCAATCCTACGGGAAAGCTGCTATCCAAATGTTGTATTAATGCAGTGCCACCCCCGCAGTGCACGCACCAGACGTAGCGATCTTGCACTACCCGTCTTGAAACACGGACCAAGGAGTCTAACACGTGTGCAAGGTTTAGGGTGTCAAACCCATAAGCCGCACTGAAAGGGACTTTATGTGCCAACCCCTGGGGGTGCAGCACAGCCCGATCCCGATTTATTGGAAAAGGATTTGAGGTAAAGTACACTTGTTGGGACCCGAAAGATGGTGAACTATGCCTGGATAGGACGAAGCCGGGGGAAACTCTGGTGGAGGTCCGTTGCGGTGTTGACGTGCAAATCGCTCGTCAAAGCTGGGTATAGGGGCGAAAGACCCATCGAACCATCTAGTAGCTGGTTCACTCCGAAGTTTCCCTCAGGATAGCTGGAACCATAAAAGGAGTTACGCCAGGTAAAGCGAATGATTGGAGGCATTGGGGATATCGTTTCCTCGACCTATTCTCAAACTTTAAATGGGCGTGAACGCGGGGTTGCTCAATTGAACCCCGACGAAGAATCCTGGTTCCAAGTGGGCCACTTCTGGTAAGCAGGACTGGCGACGCGGGATGAACCGAGAGCTGACTTAAGGTGTCCGAGTGGTCGCTCATCAGATCCCACAAAGGGTATCGGTTCATCTAGACAGCAGGACGGTGGCCATGGAAGTCGGCATCCGATAATGAGTGTGTAACAACTCACCTGCCGAATGAACCGGTCCCGAAAATGGATGATGCTCAAGCGATCCACCCATAGTCGGCCGAGGTCCGGTATTCAAAAGCCGGCCTTGAGTAGGAGTGCGTGATCCATGCCGCGAAGGAATTGGCGTGAGCCTTTCTGGAGCGTGGATGAGTGCAGATCTTGGTTGTAGTAGCGAATATTCAATGGAGAACATTGAAGGCCGAAGTGGAGAAGGTTTCCGTGTCAACAGCAGTTGGACACGGGTCAGTCGGTCCTAAGGCAAGGTGTAATTGCTCGCCTCAAAGCCGTCATGGGAGCACTTGTGTTTCTGTGCGGGTTTGCCGAAAGGGAATGCGTGAACATTCCGCAACCTGAATGCAGAGAACTGAAGTGGCAACACAGTGACGATCCTGTCGACCATGTCCACCGGCCCCGGATGACGTAGTCGTCTCTTTTTGAAGGAATGATTGTCCCTTGAAATGCATCAAGCGGGGACAGGGACAATTACCCTGGAAAGCTGCACTCTTTTGTGCAGTAGGGTGTCTGGTGGATGTGCATGGAAAAGACAGGGGAGATCTCTTCTCTTGCATCAGGCCGTACCGTTAACCGCAATAGGTCTCCTAGGCTAAAAGCCTCTGGCCGACAGAACAATGTAGGTAAGGGAAGTCGGCAAACTAGATCCGTAACTTCGGGAAAAGGATTGGCTCCGAGGACACATGTAGATAACGGTGTGGCTCTTTCATGGGTTTAGGTTGAAGGGTCTGCGAAGGGTCTCTCGGGACCTCTCGTGGGCTCGGAAGCCTTCTGTGTCAGGCCGCATGTCGTGTCTACAATGAAGTGTCAACTTGGAACTGTTACGAACAAGAGGAATCCAACTGGTTAATTAAACCACAGCATGTCGCTTCATCACAGCGGTGGCGAGTGGCATGTGACTTCTGCCCAGTGCCCTGAATGTCAACGCTGAGAGATCAGGTCAAGCGCGGGTAAACGGCGGGAGTAACTATGACTCTCTTAAGGTAGCCAAATGCCTCGTCTTCTAATTAAAGACGCGCATGAATGGACCAATGAGATTCCTTCTGTCCCTACCTACTATCTGGCGAAACAGCAGTCAAGGGAACGGACTTGAAACTGTCAGCGGGGAAAGAAGACCCTGTTGAGTTTGACTCTAGTCTGACTTTGTGCAGTGACATAGGGGGTGTAGTTATAGGTGGGAGGTTTACCAACAATGAAATACCACTACTCTTATCGTCGCTTTACTTATCCAATGATGGGGGAACGGCAGCTGCCTCTTCGGAGGTTAGGGTCCTTTCGGACTCGTGGCTTTTCCGATTCCAGCGACAAACGGGCTTCGGCTCGTGACCCCTCGTTTGGAGACACCAGTCAGGTGGGGAGTTTGGCTGGGGCGGCACATCTGTTACACATTAACGCAGGTGTCCTAAGGCAAGCTCAGTGAGAACAGAAATCTCACGTAGAGCATAAGGGTAAAAGCTTGCTCGATACGCGATCTTCAGTACCGATCCACGGTGTGAAAGCATGGCCTAACGATCCTTTGGTCTCGCTTCATGTTCAAGGGATGAAGCCGGAGGTGACAGAAAAATTACCACAGGGATAACTGGCTTGTGGCAGCCAAGCGTTCATAGCGACGTTGCTTTTTGATCCTTCGATGTCGGCTCTTCCTAACCTAGACAAGCAGAATTGTCTAAGGGTTGGATTGTTCACACCACTAACAGGGAACGTGAGCTGGGTTTAGACCGTCGTGAGACAGGTTGGTTTTACCCTACTGATGGAGAGAGACCCCCTCGGGGCGGTGTATGTCGACAGCAATACGGGGTAGTACGAGAGGAACTCCCGTTTCTAGTCCCTGGTATCTACGGTTGTCCGATCGGACAGTGCCGTGATGCTACCACTGGATGGATTATGGCTGAACGCCTCTAAGCCAGAACCCAGTCTAGAGACATACATGCTTTGCAGTGTTCCAATAGGTTTATCGGGCCAAGACTAGCTTCGGCGAGTGGCTTCAATCAAATTCACATCCAAATCTGGGATACTCAACCGGGTCTATACGAGTCCGAATGGACTGGCGAGCGTAACACTTCGAGGAGCCTTGTTGTTCCGAGGGTTTGAGCTTTATGGCCAGTTCCTACGGTTCGTCCCCTACCCACTTCTTGTGGGTGGGGGGCACTACCCGGATGTGAATTTGATGCAGGGTCTTTGTAAGGTACTAGTGATTCTGGATTCTGTGGGTAAGAATTCTGTGGCATTTTCCTTCCACTTTCTTCCACTTTCTTCAACCAGCTTCCCCAGCCAAAATTCCTTACGGAGTTTTGTTCTTCGGGGGAAATGGGGGGGGGGGGGGAGAGGGGAGTGGGGGGGGGGGGGGTCACACAATTTTTACCCCCAGATCCGGGGGGGGGGGGTGTGCCCAATATAGGGGGGTAGTAGTCTTGGACCACTGCCTACTATATTGCTTGGACAACCCCTACTTACTGGTAACTTACTTAGGCATGGGACACAGTTACTAAGGCGAGACAACTTTCATAAGGCATTTCAATGGAGGACGCAGTCGGTCATGGAAGTCATAACCAACTTAGTTAATTATGTGACTCGTCTACTGACACGGCTAACATAGCTGGCTAAGCTTCGTCTCGGTGCGGAGCCCCTGAAGAACCTCAGGGAACTTTTAGGGCAGCCACGCTATGCTGAGGACAGTCACGGTAGTGGTCTGAAGACTACTCATCGTGCATGGTTTCATTACACCCGGCCTTGTGCTAGTGCATTAGAACCATCGAGGACAAATCTCTTTACGGATTCGTTCCAGGCAGTAGTTATCAGACTCGTCTGAGCTACACACATGCCAATGTATTCTGGAAGGCACGATGGTGAAAACCATCACAAGTTCTATAGAGAAGCTGCTGCTGACCGAAAGGTTTGGTGGTGACTGCCTCTATCAGAACTGCGGAAAAAAAGAGACAACCAACGTCTTGATGCTTTCAACTCTCGGGTGCGTACTTTCGGGTACTCCCTGTTGGTTAGAGTAACAAGAAACCTGGTTGATCCTGCCAGTAGTCATATGCTTGTTTCAAGGATTAAGCCATGCAAGTCTCAGAGTAAATGGATCACATTGGGTCTGCA
Source organism: Flectonema sp. DT1601 (assembly GCA_964019425.1). Taxonomy (NCBI): domain Eukaryota; phylum Euglenozoa; class Diplonemea; order Diplonemida; family Diplonemidae; genus Flectonema; species Flectonema sp. DT1601. The sequence continues at coordinate 36,277 of CAXHTC010000006.1, read as the reverse complement.
GACGGCTCATTAAATCAGCCATAATCTACGCGGGGAAAATGCCTTACGGCGTTCAGTTGGATAACAATGGTAACTCCATTGCTAATACATGTCCGAAAAGTCCAACACAGTTACTTCTTTTGATTAAACCCTTGGGAATGTGGTGGATGCAGTTGACCGAAACAGGAACCAACGCTTTCACGAGCAGCGGTGAGTGGATGAAACAGGTCAACCGAGCGATAGCGCACACCCTTGAGGTGGTGCAAGCCCGCAAGAGTATCTGCCCTATCAGCTTTTGACGGTAGTGTAGTGGACTACCGTGGCTGTAACGGGTAACGGGGAATTAGGGTTCGATTCCGGAGAGGGAGCCTGAGAAACGGCTACCACATCTAAGGATGGCAGCAGGCGCGCAAATTGCCCAATAGCAACAAATTTAGCTGAGGCAGCGAAGAGGAATAGTAACTTCAAGTGCTTTTGCATTCTGAAGATTGCAATGGATGATATTTAAATCTGTCAGTGAGTATCAATTGGTGGACAAGTCTGGTGCCAGCACCCGCGGTAATTCCAGCACCAATAGCGTATATTAATGCTGCTGCTGTTAAAAAGCTCGTAGTTGGATCCAGAGTACAAGTTACATCGGGCTTCCTCAGTTGTAGCTCCCGTACTGGGGGTTATGATTGTTGAAGATTACAACCCGTTGTATCAAGACTTGTGCTCTATTAATGGTGGTAATGGAGCCCTGCTATTAGGCTCCTTCATTGGGGCTGAACGCGCTTACGTGTTAACCATACGCATACGGGTCGACCACCGAAGTTACTGTGAACAAACCAGCGTGTCCAAAGCAGGCGTTCGTCTTGTATGATAAAGCATGGAATAACAAGGGATCGATTCTCTCGGTCATTTTTGTTGGTTCTTAACCCGAGAAGGAATAATTTAAGGTAAGGCTCCAAAACTGACACTCGTGCCAGCGAGGACCTTGCCCCAGCGGGATCAATAGGGACTGCCGGGGTCGTACGTACTCCCACGTCAGAGGTGAAATTCTTAGATCGTGGGAAGACGAACTTCTGCGAAAGCATTCGACAAGAATGTCTTCATTAATCAAGAACGAGAGTGTGGGGATCGAAGATGATCAGATACCGTCGTAGTCCACTACTGTAAACGATGCCGTCTCAGGATCGAGAGATGCACTTTTGGCTCTCACGGCACTAACCCCTGAAACGAGAAATCAAAGATTATGGGTTCAGGGGGGAGTACATTCGCAAGGCTGAAACTTAAAGGAATTGACGGAATGACACCACCAGGCGTGGAGTATGCGGCTTAATTTGACTCAACACGGGGAATTTTACTAGGTCAGGACAATGAAAGGATTGACAGATTGAGAGCTCTTTCTCGATCCATTGTGTGGTGGTGCATGGCCGCTCCTGGTTGGTGGAGTGATTTGTCTGGTTGATTCCGTTAACGAACGAGATCTCGACCCTTCAGTAGGGGCGCTCGTCGCTTAGGTCTTAGGCGTTCTACGTCCTTTTTCCAAGACAGTGCCGCCCTTCTTAAGGGGACTGTGTGCGCCTTCAGCACGCGTAAGAGCGAGCCAATAGCAGGTCTGTGATGCTCCTAAATGTCCTAGGCTGCACGCGCACTACACTGACGCATTAAACGAGTCTGATTGGCATCCGCCAACCTATCTTGAAGAAGATGGGAAACCTTTTTAACTTGCGTCGTGATGAGGATCGATGATTGCAATTATTCTCCTTGAATGAGGAATGCCTAGTAGGCGCAAGTCATCAGCTTGCACTGATTACGTCCCTGCCATTTGTACACACCGCCCGTCGTTGCTACCGATTGGCTGTGGGATAGAGCTGGGGGGAGAGAGCTCTCTGCGGGCAACCGCTTAGAGCGTTTCGAATCCCAGCAATATTTCTCAGCTAGAGGAAGCAAAAGTCGTAACAAGGTTGCTGTAGGTGAACCTGCAGCAGGATCATTACCAAAGTCGAATTCTGTTAGTCAGCTGGCCTTGGTTGGCTGGCTAAGAGGACCGATATTATTTTTTCTGGAAAAAATCCCAAGAGCAGGTAAAACTGTTTTGCGGTCCCCCATCTACCGCGCGTAGTGGGGTGACAACAATAGCACTTACCGGTGGATGTCTTGGCTCTGGGATCGATGAAGACCGCAGCTAGACGCGATATTCAATGGGAATTGCAGAAGCATGAGACTCATCAGGTCGTCGAACGCACTTGCGGGTTAGGTTCGCCTATCCCATCAGTTGTTGAGTGTCGCTTACAAACCTTATCCTCTGGCTTTTTATGTTTACATAAGGTTGGGCAGCTGGTAAATGGTAGTGTTGATTTCTTCTGACGTCCCCTCTACTTAAGGTTAGGGTCCTCGGACCTTTGAGCGACCACACGTGGTCGGTCTTGTGGGACTCGTCTTACGGCAGGCCAATGTGGTTGCGATTTACTTCTTACCGACCTCAGCAGTTGAAGATCTACGTGCTGAACTTAAGCATATCACTCAGCACAGGAAAAGAAAGCAACAGCGATTCTCCCAGTAACGGCGAGTGAACAGGGAACAGCCCAAGCCTGAATCCGAAAGGAATTGTGGTGCAAGCTATTGTGGGGATCTGGTGGTGTTCGGACAAGTCTCCTGGAATGGGGTCACCAAAGAGGGTGAGAGTCCCGTACATCTGAGCAGCCATCCAGTCTACCTTCACAGTCAGCAAGAGTCGCTCAGTTTGGGAATGCTGAGCTAATTGGCAGGTATCCCTCTGCTAAGGCTAAATATCTCCCGGAGACCGATAGCGAACAAGTACAGTGATGGAAAGATGCAAAGAACTTTGAAAAGAGGGTTAAAAGTCCCTGAAACCGGTGAGTGGTAAGAGTACGAGATCCGTTCAAAACTTCATGATTCTCCTCATCAGTCCTATCATTAAGTTGTCTGGTCGTATTCGACGCGCCTACATGCTGGGTGCCGTGAGCTTGCTCAGGCCCTGGTTCTGCAGACCGTGTAGGATACGTATGTGCACGAGGGCAAAGTTCTGTATTGGTGCACGTTTGTGAAAGTCTTCAATCCTACGGGAAAGCTGCTATCCAAATGTTGTATTAATGCAGTGCCACCCCCGCAGTGCACGCACCAGACGTAGCGATCTTGCACTACCCGTCTTGAAACACGGACCAAGGAGTCTAACACGTGTGCAAGGTTTAGGGTGTCAAACCCATAAGCCGCACTGAAAGGGACTTTATGTGCCAACCCCTGGGGGTGCAGCACAGCCCGATCCCGATTTATTGGAAAAGGATTTGAGGTAAAGTACACTTGTTGGGACCCGAAAGATGGTGAACTATGCCTGGATAGGACGAAGCCGGGGGAAACTCTGGTGGAGGTCCGTTGCGGTGTTGACGTGCAAATCGCTCGTCAAAGCTGGGTATAGGGGCGAAAGACCCATCGAACCATCTAGTAGCTGGTTCACTCCGAAGTTTCCCTCAGGATAGCTGGAACCATAAAAGGAGTTACGCCAGGTAAAGCGAATGATTGGAGGCATTGGGGATATCGTTTCCTCGACCTATTCTCAAACTTTAAATGGGCGTGAACGCGGGGTTGCTCAATTGAACCCCGACGAAGAATCCTGGTTCCAAGTGGGCCACTTCTGGTAAGCAGGACTGGCGACGCGGGATGAACCGAGAGCTGACTTAAGGTGTCCGAGTGGTCGCTCATCAGATCCCACAAAGGGTATCGGTTCATCTAGACAGCAGGACGGTGGCCATGGAAGTCGGCATCCGATAATGAGTGTGTAACAACTCACCTGCCGAATGAACCGGTCCCGAAAATGGATGATGCTCAAGCGATCCACCCATAGTCGGCCGAGGTCCGGTATTCAAAAGCCGGCCTTGAGTAGGAGTGCGTGATCCATGCCGCGAAGGAATTGGCGTGAGCCTTTCTGGAGCGTGGATGAGTGCAGATCTTGGTTGTAGTAGCGAATATTCAATGGAGAACATTGAAGGCCGAAGTGGAGAAGGTTTCCGTGTCAACAGCAGTTGGACACGGGTCAGTCGGTCCTAAGGCAAGGTGTAATTGCTCGCCTCAAAGCCGTCATGGGAGCACTTGTGTTTCTGTGCGGGTTTGCCGAAAGGGAATGCGTGAACATTCCGCAACCTGAATGCAGAGAACTGAAGTGGCAACACAGTGACGATCCTGTCGACCATGTCCACCGGCCCCGGATGACGTAGTCGTCTCTTTTTGAAGGAATGATTGTCCCTTGAAATGCATCAAGCGGGGACAGGGACAATTACCCTGGAAAGCTGCACTCTTTTGTGCAGTAGGGTGTCTGGTGGATGTGCATGGAAAAGACAGGGGAGATCTCTTCTCTTGCATCAGGCCGTACCGTTAACCGCAATAGGTCTCCTAGGCTAAAAGCCTCTGGCCGACAGAACAATGTAGGTAAGGGAAGTCGGCAAACTAGATCCGTAACTTCGGGAAAAGGATTGGCTCCGAGGACACATGTAGATAACGGTGTGGCTCTTTCATGGGTTTAGGTTGAAGGGTCTGCGAAGGGTCTCTCGGGACCTCTCGTGGGCTCGGAAGCCTTCTGTGTCAGGCCGCATGTCGTGTCTACAATGAAGTGTCAACTTGGAACTGTTACGAACAAGAGGAATCCAACTGGTTAATTAAACCACAGCATGTCGCTTCATCACAGCGGTGGCGAGTGGCATGTGACTTCTGCCCAGTGCCCTGAATGTCAACGCTGAGAGATCAGGTCAAGCGCGGGTAAACGGCGGGAGTAACTATGACTCTCTTAAGGTAGCCAAATGCCTCGTCTTCTAATTAAAGACGCGCATGAATGGACCAATGAGATTCCTTCTGTCCCTACCTACTATCTGGCGAAACAGCAGTCAAGGGAACGGACTTGAAACTGTCAGCGGGGAAAGAAGACCCTGTTGAGTTTGACTCTAGTCTGACTTTGTGCAGTGACATAGGGGGTGTAGTTATAGGTGGGAGGTTTACCAACAATGAAATACCACTACTCTTATCGTCGCTTTACTTATCCAATGATGGGGGAACGGCAGCTGCCTCTTCGGAGGTTAGGGTCCTTTCGGACTCGTGGCTTTTCCGATTCCAGCGACAAACGGGCTTCGGCTCGTGACCCCTCGTTTGGAGACACCAGTCAGGTGGGGAGTTTGGCTGGGGCGGCACATCTGTTACACATTAACGCAGGTGTCCTAAGGCAAGCTCAGTGAGAACAGAAATCTCACGTAGAGCATAAGGGTAAAAGCTTGCTCGATACGCGATCTTCAGTACCGATCCACGGTGTGAAAGCATGGCCTAACGATCCTTTGGTCTCGCTTCATGTTCAAGGGATGAAGCCGGAGGTGACAGAAAAATTACCACAGGGATAACTGGCTTGTGGCAGCCAAGCGTTCATAGCGACGTTGCTTTTTGATCCTTCGATGTCGGCTCTTCCTAACCTAGACAAGCAGAATTGTCTAAGGGTTGGATTGTTCACCCACTAACAGGGAACGTGAGCTGGGTTTAGACCGTCGTGAGACAGGTTGGTTTTACCCTACTGATGGAGAGAGACCCCCTCGGGGCGGTGTATGTCGACAGCAATACGGGGTAGTACGAGAGGAACTCCCGTTTCTAGTCCCTGGTATCTACGGTTGTCCGATCGGACAGTGCCGTGATGCTACCACTGGATGGATTATGGCTGAACGCCTCTAAGCCAGAACCCAGTCTAGAGACATACATGCTTTGCAGTGTTCCAATAGGTTTATCGGGCCAAGACTAGCTTCGGCGAGTGGCTTCAATCAAATTCACATCCAAATCTGGGATACTCAACCGGGTCTATACGAGTCCGAATGGACTGGCGAGCGTAACACTTCGAGGAGCCTTGTTGTTCCGAGGGTTTGAGCTTTATGGCCAGTTCCTACGGTTCGTCCCCTACCCACTTCTTGTGGGTGGGGGGCACTACCCGGATGTGAATTTGATGCAGGGTCTTTGTAAGGTACTAGTGATTCTGGATTCTGTGGGTAAGAATTCTGTGGCATTTTCCTTCCACTTTCTTCCACTTTCTTCAACCAGCTTCCCCAGCCAAAATTCCTTACGGAGTTTTGTTCTTCGGGGGAAATGGGGGGGGGGGGGGAGAGGGGAGTGGGGGGGGGGGGGGTCACACAATTTTTACCCCCAGATCCGGGGGGGGGGGGTGTGCCCAATATAGGGGGGTAGTAGTCTTGGACCACTGCCTACTATATTGCTTGGACAACCCCTACTTACTGGTAACTTACTTAGGCATGGGACACAGTTACTAAGGCGAGACAACTTTCATAAGGCATTTCAATGGAGGACGCAGTCGGTCATGGAAGTCATAACCAACTTAGTTAATTATGTGACTCGTCTACTGACACGGCTAACATAGCTGGCTAAGCTTCGTCTCGGTGCGGAGCCCCTGAAGAACCTCAGGGAACTTTTAGGGCAGCCACGCTATGCTGAGGACAGTCACGGTAGTGGTCTGAAGACTACTCATCGTGCATGGTTTCATTACACCCGGCCTTGTGCTAGTGCATTAGAACCATCGAGGACAAATCTCTTTACGGATTCGTTCCAGGCAGTAGTTATCAGACTCGTCTGAGCTACACACATGCCAATGTATTCTGGAAGGCACGATGGTGAAAACCATCACAAGTTCTATAGAGAAGCTGCTGCTGACCGAAAGGTTTGGTGGTGACTGCCTCTATCAGAACTGCGGAAAAAAAGAGACAACCAACGTCTTGATGCTTTCAACTCTCGGGTGCGTACTTTCGGGTACTCCCTGTTGGTTAGAGTAACAAGAAACCTGGTTGATCCTGCCAGTAGTCATATGCTTGTTTCAAGGATTAAGCCATGCAAGTCTCAGAGTAAATGGATCACATTGGGTCTGCAGACGGCTCATTAAATCAGCCATAATCTACGCGGGGAAAATGCCTTACGGCGTTCAGTTGGATAACAATGGTAACTCCATTGCTAATACATGTCCGAAAAGTCCAACACAGTTACTTCTTTTGATTAAACCCTTGGGAATGTGGTGGATGCAGTTGACCGAAACAGGAACCAACGCTTTCACGAGCAGCGGTGAGTGGATGAAACAGGTCAACCGAGCGATAGCGCACACCCTTGAGGTGGTGCAAGCCCGCAAGAGTATCTGCCCTATCAGCTTTTGACGGTAGTGTAGTGGACTACCGTGGCTGTAACGGGTAACGGGGAATTAGGGTTCGATTCCGGAGAGGGAGCCTGAGAAACGGCTACCACATCTAAGGATGGCAGCAGGCGCGCAAATTGCCCAATAGCAACAAATTTAGCTGAGGCAGCGAAGAGGAATAGTAACTTCAAGTGCTTTTGCATTCTGAAGATTGCAATGGATGATATTTAAATCTGTCAGTGAGTATCAATTGGTGGACAAGTCTGGTGCCAGCACCCGCGGTAATTCCAGCACCAATAGCGTATATTAATGCTGCTGCTGTTAAAAAGCTCGTAGTTGGATCCAGAGTACAAGTTACATCGGGCTTCCTCAGTTGTAGCTCCCGTACTGGGGGTTATGATTGTTGAAGATTACAACCCGTTGTATCAAGACTTGTGCTCTATTAATGGTGGTAATGGAGCCCTGCTATTAGGCTCCTTCATTGGGGCTGAACGCGCTTACGTGTTAACCATACGCATACGGGTCGACCACCGAAGTTACTGTGAACAAACCAGCGTGTCCAAAGCAGGCGTTCGTCTTGTATGATAAAGCATGGAATAACAAGGGATCGATTCTCTCGGTCATTTTTGTTGGTTCTTAACCCGAGAAGGAATAATTTAAGGTAAGGCTCCAAAACTGACACTCGTGCCAGCGAGGACCTTGCCCCAGCGGGATCAATAGGGACTGCCGGGGTCGTACGTACTCCCACGTCAGAGGTGAAATTCTTAGATCGTGGGAAGACGAACTTCTGCGAAAGCATTCGACAAGAATGTCTTCATTAATCAAGAACGAGAGTGTGGGGATCGAAGATGATCAGATACCGTCGTAGTCCACTACTGTAAACGATGCCGTCTCAGGATCGAGAGATGCACTTTTGGCTCTCACGGCACTAACCCCTGAAACGAGAAATCAAAGATTATGGGTTCAGGGGGGAGTACATTCGCAAGGCTGAAACTTAAAGGAATTGACGGAATGACACCACCAGGCGTGGAGTATGCGGCTTAATTTGACTCAACACGGGGAATTTTACTAGGTCAGGACAATGAAAGGATTGACAGATTGAGAGCTCTTTCTCGATCCATTGTGTGGTGGTGCATGGCCGCTCCTGGTTGGTGGAGTGATTTGTCTGGTTGATTCCGTTAACGAACGAGATCTCGACCCTTCAGTAGGGGCGCTCGTCGCTTAGGTCTTAGGCGTTCTACGTCCTTTTTCCAAGACAGTGCCGCCCTTCTTAAGGGGACTGTGTGCGCCTTCAGCACGCGTAAGAGCGAGCCAATAGCAGGTCTGTGATGCTCCTAAATGTCCTAGGCTGCACGCGCACTACACTGACGCATTAAACGAGTCTGATTGGCATCCGCCAACCTATCTTGAAGAAGATGGGAAACCTTTTTAACTTGCGTCGTGATGAGGATCGATGATTGCAATTATTCTCCTTGAATGAGGAATGCCTAGTAGGCGCAAGTCATCAGCTTGCACTGATTACGTCCCTGCCATTTGTACACACCGCCCGTCGTTGCTACCGATTGGCTGTGGGATAGAGCTGGGGGGAGAGAGCTCTCTGCGGGCAACCGCTTAGAGCGTTTCGAATCCCAGCAATATTTCTCAGCTAGAGGAAGCAAAAGTCGTAACAAGGTTGCTGTAGGTGAACCTGCAGCAGGATCATTACCAAAGTCGAATTCTGTTAGTCAGCTGGCCTTGGTTGGCTGGCTAAGAGGACCGATATTATTTTTTCTGGAAAAAATCCCAAGAGCAGGTAAAACTGTTTTGCGGTCCCCCATCTACCGCGCGTAGTGGGGTGACAACAATAGCACTTACCGGTGGATGTCTTGGCTCTGGGATCGATGAAGACCGCAGCTAGACGCGATATTCAATGGGAATTGCAGAAGCATGAGACTCATCAGGTCGTCGAACGCACTTGCGGGTTAGGTTCGCCTATCCCATCAGTTGTTGAGTGTCGCTTACAAACCTTATCCTCTGGCTTTTTATGTTTACATAAGGTTGGGCAGCTGGTAAATGGTAGTGTTGATTTCTTCTGACGTCCCCTCTACTTAAGGTTAGGGTCCTCGGACCTTTGAGCGACCACACGTGGTCGGTCTTGTGGGACTCGTCTTACGGCAGGCCAATGTGGTTGCGATTTTACTTCTTACCGACCTCAGCAGTTGAAGATCTACGTGCTGAACTTAAGCATATCACTCAGCACAGGAAAAGAAAGCAACAGCGATTCTCCCAGTAACGGCGAGTGAACAGGGAACAGCCCAAGCCTGAATCCGAAAGGAATTGTGGTGCAAGCTATTGTGGGGATCTGGTGGTGTTCGGACAAGTCTCCTGGAATGGGGTCACCAAAGAGGGTGAGAGTCCCGTACATCTGAGCAGCCATCCAGTCTACCTTCACAGTCAGCAAGAGTCGCTCAGTTTGGGAATGCTGAGCTAATTGGCAGGTATCCCTCTGCTAAGGCTAAATATCTCCCGGAGACCGATAGCGAACAAGTACAGTGATGGAAAGATGCAAAGAACTTTGAAAAGAGGGTTAAAAGTCCCTGAAACCGGTGAGTGGTAAGAGTACGAGATCCGTTCAAAACTTCATGATTCTCCTCATCAGTCCTATCATTAAGTTGTCTGGTCGTATTCGACGCGCCTACATGCTGGGTGCCGTGAGCTTGCTCAGGCCCTGGTTCTGCAGACCGTGTAGGATACGTATGTGCACGAGGGCAAAGTTCTGTATTGGTGCACGTTTGTGAAAGTCTTCAATCCTACGGGAAAGCTGCTATCCAAATGTTGTATTAATGCAGTGCCACCCCCGCAGTGCACGCACCAGACGTAGCGATCTTGCACTACCCGTCTTGAAACACGGACCAAGGAGTCTAACACGTGTGCAAGGTTTAGGGTGTCAAACCCATAAGCCGCACTGAAAGGGACTTTATGTGCCAACCCCTGGGGGTGCAGCACAGCCCGATCCCGATTTATTGGAAAAGGATTTGAGGTAAAGTACACTTGTTGGGACCCGAAAGATGGTGAACTATGCCTGGATAGGACGAAGCCGGGGGAAACTCTGGTGGAGGTCCGTTGCGGTGTTGACGTGCAAATCGCTCGTCAAAGCTGGGTATAGGGGCGAAAGACCCATCGAACCATCTAGTAGCTGGTTCACATCCGAAGTTTCCCTCAGGATAGCTGGAACCATAAAAGGAGTTACGCCAGGTAAAGCGAATGATTGGAGGCATTGGGGATATCGTTTCCTCGACCTATTCTCAAACTTTAAATGGGCGTGAACGCGGGGTTGCTCAATTGAACCCCGACGAAGAATCCTGGTTCCAAGTGGGCCACTTCTGGTAAGCAGGACTGGCGACGCGGGATGAACCGAGAGCTGACTTAAGGTGTCCGAGTGGTCGCTCATCAGATCCCACAAAGGGTATCGGTTCATCTAGACAGCAGGACGGTGGCCATGGAAGTCGGCATCCGATAATGAGTGTGTAACAACTCACCTGCCGAATGAACCGGTCCCGAAAATGGATGATGCTCAAGCGATCCACCCATAGTCGGCCGAGGTCCGGTATTCAAAAGCCGGCCTTGAGTAGGAGTGCGTGATCCATGCCGCGAAGGAATTGGCGTGAGCCTTTCTGGAGCGTGGATGAGTGCAGATCTTGGTTGTAGTAGCGAATATTCAATGGAGAACATTGAAGGCCGAAGTGGAGAAGGTTTCCGTGTCAACAGCAGTTGGACACGGGTCAGTCGGTCCTAAGGCAAGGTGTAATTGCTCGCCTCAAAGCCGTCATGGGAGCACTTGTGTTTCTGTGCGGGTTTGCCGAAAGGGAATGCGTGAACATTCCGCAACCTGAATGCAGAGAACTGAAGTGGCAACACAGTGACGATCCTGTCGACCATGTCCACCGGCCCCGGATGACGTAGTCGTCTCTTTTTGAAGGAATGATTGTCCCTTGAAATGCATCAAGCGGGGACAGGGACAATTACCCTGGAAAGCTGCACTCTTTTGTGCAGTAGGGTGTCTGGTGGATGTGCATGGAAAAGACAGGGGAGATCTCTTCTCTTGCATCAGGCCGTACCGTTAACCGCAATAGGTCTCCTAGGCTAAAAGCCTCTGGCCGACAGAACAATGTAGGTAAGGGAAGTCGGCAAACTAGATCCGTAACTTCGGGAAAAGGATTGGCTCCGAGGACACATGTAGATAACGGTGTGGCTCTTTCATGGGTTTAGGTTGAAGGGTCTGCGAAGGGTCTCTCGGGACCTCTCGTGGGCTCGGAAGCCTTCTGTGTCAGGCCGCATGTCGTGTCTACAATGAAGTGTCAACTTGGAACTGTTACGAACAAGAGGAATCCAACTGGTTAATTAAACCACAGCATGTCGCTTCATCACAGCGGTGGCGAGTGGCATGTGACTTCTGCCCAGTGCCCTGAATGTCAACGCTGAGAGATCAGGTCAAGCGCGGGTAAACGGCGGGAGTAACTATGACTCTCTTAAGGTAGCCAAATGCCTCGTCTTCTAATTAAAGACGCGCATGAATGGACCAATGAGATTCCTTCTGTCCCTACCTACTATCTGGCGAAACAGCAGTCAAGGGAACGGACTTGAAACTGTCAGCGGGGAAAGAAGACCCTGTTGAGTTTGACTCTAGTCTGACTTTGTGCAGTGACATAGGGGGTGTAGTTATAGGTGGGAGGTTTACCAACAATGAAATACCACTACTCTTATCGTCGCTTTACTTATCCAATGATGGGGGAACGGCAGCTGCCTCTTCGGAGGTTAGGGTCCTTTCGGACTCGTGGCTTTTCCGATTCCAGCGACAAACGGGCTTCGGCTCGTGACCCCTCGTTTGGAGACACCAGTCAGGTGGGGAGTTTGGCTGGGGCGGCACATCTGTTACACATTAACGCAGGTGTCCTAAGGCAAGCTCAGTGAGAACAGAAATCTCACGTAGAGCATAAGGGTAAAAGCTTGCTCGATACGCGATCTTCAGTACCGATCCACGGTGTGAAAGCATGGCCTAACGATCCTTTGGTCTCGCTTCATGTTCAAGGGATGAAGCCGGAGGTGACAGAAAAATTACCACAGGGATAACTGGCTTGTGGCAGCCAAGCGTTCATAGCGACGTTGCTTTTTGATCCTTCGATGTCGGCTCTTCCTAACCTAGACAAGCAGAATTGTCTAAGGGTTGGATTGTTCACCCACTAACAGGGAACGTGAGCTGGGTTTAGACCGTCGTGAGACAGGTTGGTTTTACCCTACTGATGGAGAGAGACCCCCTCGGGGCGGTGTATGTCGACAGCAATACGGGGTAGTACGAGAGGAACTCCCGTTTCTAGTCCCTGGTATCTACGGTTGTCCGATCGGACAGTGCCGTGATGCTACCACTGGATGGATTATGGCTGAACGCCTCTAAGCCAGAACCCAGTCTAGAGACATACATGCTTTGCAGTGTTCCAATAGGTTTATCGGGCCAAGACTAGCTTCGGCGAGTGGCTTCAATCAAATTCACATCCAAATCTGGGATACTCAACCGGGTCTATACGAGTCCGAATGGACTGGCGAGCGTAACACTTCGAGGAGCCTTGTTGTTCCGAGGGTTTGAGCTTTATGGCCAGTTCCTACGGTTCGTCCCCTACCCACTTCTTGTGGGTGGGGGGCACTACCCGGATGTGAATTTGATGCAGGGTCTTTGTAAGGTACTAGTGATTCTGGATTCTGTGGGTAAGAATTCTGTGGCATTTTCCTTCCACTTTCTTCCACTTTCTTCAACCAGCTTCCCCAGCCAAAATTCCTTACGGAGTTTTGTTCTTCGGGGGAAATGGGGGGGGGGGGGGAGAGGGGAGTGGGGGGGGGGGGGGTCACACAATTTTTACCCCCAGATCCGGGGGGGGGGGGTGTGCCCAATATAGGGGGGTAGTAGTCTTGGACCACTGCCTACTATATTGCTTGGACAACCCCTACTTACTGGTAACTTACTTAGGCATGGGACACAGTTACTAAGGCGAGACAACTTTCATAAGGCATTTCAATGGAGGACGCAGTCGGTCATGGAAGTCATAACCAACTTAGTTAATTATGTGACTCGTCTACTGACACGGCTAACATAGCTGGCTAAGCTTCGTCTCGGTGCGGAGCCCCTGAAGAACCTCAGGGAACTTTTAGGGCAGCCACGCTATGCTGAGGACAGTCACGGTAGTGGTCTGAAGACTACTCATCGTGCATGGTTTCATTACACCCGGCCTTGTGCTAGTGCATTAGAACCATCGAGGACAAATCTCTTTACGGATTCGTTCCAGGCAGTAGTTATCAGACTCGTCTGAGCTACACACATGCCAATGTATTCTGGAAGGCACGATGGTGAAAACCATCACAAGTTCTATAGAGAAGCTGCTGCTGACCGAAAGGTTTGGTGGTGACTGCCTCTATCAGAACTGCGGAAAAAAAGAGACAACCAACGTCTTGATGCTTTCAACTCTCGGGTGCGTACTTTCGGGTACTCCCTGTTGGTTAGAGTAACAAGAAACCTGGTTGATCCTGCCAGTAGTCATATGCTTGTTTCAAGGATTAAGCCATGCAAGTCTCAGAGTAAATGGATCACATTGGGTCTGCAGACGGCTCATTAAATCAGCCATAATCTACGCGGGGAAAATGCCTTACGGCGTTCAGTTGGATAACAATGGTAACTCCATTGCTAATACATGTCCGAAAAGTCCAACACAGTTACTTCTTTTGATTAAACCCTTGGGAATGTGGTGGATGCAGTTGACCGAAACAGGAACCAACGCTTTCACGAGCAGCGGTGAGTGGATGAAACAGGTCAACCGAGCGATAGCGCACACCCTTGAGGTGGTGCAAGCCCGCAAGAGTATCTGCCCTATCAGCTTTTGACGGTAGTGTAGTGGACTACCGTGGCTGTAACGGGTAACGGGGAATTAGGGTTCGATTCCGGAGAGGGAGCCTGAGAAACGGCTACCACATCTAAGGATGGCAGCAGGCGCGCAAATTGCCCAATAGCAACAAATTTAGCTGAGGCAGCGAAGAGGAATAGTAACTTCAAGTGCTTTTGCATTCTGAAGATTGCAATGGATGATATTTAAATCTGTCAGTGAGTATCAATTGGTGGACAAGTCTGGTGCCAGCACCCGCGGTAATTCCAGCACCAATAGCGTATATTAATGCTGCTGCTGTTAAAAAGCTCGTAGTTGGATCCAGAGTACAAGTTACATCGGGCTTCCTCAGTTGTAGCTCCCGTACTGGGGGTTATGATTGTTGAAGATTACAACCCGTTGTATCAAGACTTGTGCTCTATTAATGGTGGTAATGGAGCCCTGCTATTAGGCTCCTTCATTGGGGCTGAACGCGCTTACGTGTTAACCATACGCATACGGGTCGACCACCGAAGTTACTGTGAACAAACCAGCGTGTCCAAAGCAGGCGTTCGTCTTGTATGATAAAGCATGGAATAACAAGGGATCGATTCTCTCGGTCATTTTTGTTGGTTCTTAACCCGAGAAGGAATAATTTAAGGTAAGGCTCCAAAACTGACACTCGTGCCAGCGAGGACCTTGCCCCAGCGGGATCAATAGGGACTGCCGGGGTCGTACGTACTCCCACGTCAGAGGTGAAATTCTTAGATCGTGGGAAGACGAACTTCTGCGAAAGCATTCGACAAGAATGTCTTCATTAATCAAGAACGAGAGTGTGGGGATCGAAGATGATCAGATACCGTCGTAGTCCACTACTGTAAACGATGCCGTCTCAGGATCGAGAGATGCACTTTTGGCTCTCACGGCACTAACCCCTGAAACGAGAAATCAAAGATTATGGGTTCAGGGGGGAGTACATTCGCAAGGCTGAAACTTAAAGGAATTGACGGAATGACACCACCAGGCGTGGAGTATGCGGCTTAATTTGACTCAACACGGGGAATTTTACTAGGTCAGGACAATGAAAGGATTGACAGATTGAGAGCTCTTTCTCGATCCATTGTGTGGTGGTGCATGGCCGCTCCTGGTTGGTGGAGTGATTTGTCTGGTTGATTCCGTTAACGAACGAGATCTCGACCCTTCAGTAGGGGCGCTCGTCGCTTAGGTCTTAGGCGTTCTACGTCCTTTTTCCAAGACAGTGCCGCCCTTCTTAAGGGGACTGTGTGCGCCTTCAGCACGCGTAAGAGCGAGCCAATAGCAGGTCTGTGATGCTCCTAAATGTCCTAGGCTGCACGCGCACTACACTGACGCATTAAACGAGTCTGATTGGCATCCGCCAACCTATCTTGAAGAAGATGGGAAACCTTTTTAACTTGCGTCGTGATGAGGATCGATGATTGCAATTATTCTCCTTGAATGAGGAATGCCTAGTAGGCGCAAGTCATCAGCTTGCACTGATTACGTCCCTGCCATTTGTACACACCGCCCGTCGTTGCTACCGATTGGCTGTGGGATAGAGCTGGGGGGAGAGAGCTCTCTGCGGGCAACCGCTTAGAGCGTTTCGAATCCCAGCAATATTTCTCAGCTAGAGGAAGCAAAAGTCGTAACAAGGTTGCTGTAGGTGAACCTGCAGCAGGATCATTACCAAAGTCGAATTCTGTTAGTCAGCTGGCCTTGGTTGGCTGGCTAAGAGGACCGATATTATTTTTTCTGGAAAAAATCCCAAGAGCAGGTAAAACTGTTTTGCGGTCCCCCATCTACCGCGCGTAGTGGGGTGACAACAATAGCACTTACCGGTGGATGTCTTGGCTCTGGGATCGATGAAGACCGCAGCTAGACGCGATATTCAATGGGAATTGCAGAAGCATGAGACTCATCAGGTCGTCGAACGCACTTGCGGGTTAGGTTCGCCTATCCCATCAGTTGTTGAGTGTCGCTTACAAACCTTATCCTCTGGCTTTTTATGTTTACATAAGGTTGGGCAGCTGGTAAATGGTAGTGTTGATTTCTTCTGACGTCCCCTCTACTTAAGGTTAGGGTCCTCGGACCTTTGAGCGACCACACGTGGTCGGTCTTGTGGGACTCGTCTTACGGCAGGCCAATGTGGTTGCGATTTACTTCTTACCGACCTCAGCAGTTGAAGATCTACGTGCTGAACTTAAGCATATCACTCAGCACAGGAAAAGAAAGCAACAGCGATTCTCCCAGTAACGGCGAGTGAACAGGGAACAGCCCAAGCCTGAATCCGAAAGGAATTGTGGTGCAAGCTATTGTGGGGATCTGGTGGTGTTCGGACAAGTCTCCTGGAATGGGGTCACCAAAGAGGGTGAGAGTCCCGTACATCTGAGCAGCCATCCAGTCTACCTTCACAGTCAGCAAGAGTCGCTCAGTTTGGGAATGCTGAGCTAATTGGCAGGTATCCCTCTGCTAAGGCTAAATATCTCCCGGAGACCGATAGCGAACAAGTACAGTGATGGAAAGATGCAAAGAACTTTGAAAAGAGGGTTAAAAGTCCCTGAAACCGGTGAGTGGTAAGAGTACGAGATCCGTTCAAAACTTCATGATTCTCCTCATCAGTCCTATCATTAAGTTGTCTGGTCGTATTCGACGCGCCTACATGCTGGGTGCCGTGAGCTTGCTCAGGCCCTGGTTCTGCAGACCGTGTAGGATACGTATGTGCACGAGGGCAAAGTTCTGTATTGGTGCACGTTTGTGAAAGTCTTCAATCCTACGGGAAAGCTGCTATCCAAATGTTGTATTAATGCAGTGCCACCCCCGCAGTGCACGCACCAGACGTAGCGATCTTGCACTACCCGTCTTGAAACACGGACCAAGGAGTCTAACACGTGTGCAAGGTTTAGGGTGTCAAACCCATAAGCCGCACTGAAAGGGACTTTATGTGCCAACCCCTGGGGGTGCAGCACAGCCCGATCCCGATTTATTGGAAAAGGATTTGAGGTAAAGTACACTTGTTGGGACCCGAAAGATGGTGAACTATGCCTGGATAGGACGAAGCCGGGGGAAACTCTGGTGGAGGTCCGTTGCGGTGTTGACGTGCAAATCGCTCGTCAAAGCTGGGTATAGGGGCGAAAGACCCATCGAACCATCTAGTAGCTGGTTCACTCCGAAGTTTCCCTCAGGATAGCTGGAACCATAAAAGGAGTTACGCCAGGTAAAGCGAATGATTGGAGGCATTGGGGATATCGTTTCCTCGACCTATTCTCAAACTTTAAATGGGCGTGAACGCGGGGTTGCTCAATTGAACCCCGACGAAGAATCCTGGTTCCAAGTGGGCCACTTCTGGTAAGCAGGACTGGCGACGCGGGATGAACCGAGAGCTGACTTAAGGTGTCCGAGTGGTCGCTCATCAGATCCCACAAAGGGTATCGGTTCATCTAGACAGCAGGACGGTGGCCATGGAAGTCGGCATCCGATAATGAGTGTGTAACAACTCACCTGCCGAATGAACCGGTCCCGAAAATGGATGATGCTCAAGCGATCCACCCATAGTCGGCCGAGGTCCGGTATTCAAAAGCCGGCCTTGAGTAGGAGTGCGTGATCCATGCCGCGAAGGAATTGGCGTGAGCCTTTCTGGAGCGTGGATGAGTGCAGATCTTGGTTGTAGTAGCGAATATTCAATGGAGAACATTGAAGGCCGAAGTGGAGAAGGTTTCCGTGTCAACAGCAGTTGGACACGGGTCAGTCGGTCCTAAGGCAAGGTGTAATTGCTCGCCTCAAAGCCGTCATGGGAGCACTTGTGTTTCTGTGCGGGTTTGCCGAAAGGGAATGCGTGAACATTCCGCAACCTGAATGCAGAGAACTGAAGTGGCAACACAGTGACGATCCTGTCGACCATGTCCACCGGCCCCGGATGACGTAGTCGTCTCTTTTTGAAGGAATGATTGTCCCTTGAAATGCATCAAGCGGGGACAGGGACAATTACCCTGGAAAGCTGCACTCTTTTGTGCAGTAGGGTGTCTGGTGGATGTGCATGGAAAAGACAGGGGAGATCTCTTCTCTTGCATCAGGCCGTACCGTTAACCGCAATAGGTCTCCTAGGCTAAAAGCCTCTGGCCGACAGAACAATGTAGGTAAGGGAAGTCGGCAAACTAGATCCGTAACTTCGGGAAAAGGATTGGCTCCGAGGACACATGTAGATAACGGTGTGGCTCTTTCATGGGTTTAGGTTGAAGGGTCTGCGAAGGGTCTCTCGGGACCTCTCGTGGGCTCGGAAGCCTTCTGTGTCAGGCCGCATGTCGTGTCTACAATGAAGTGTCAACTTGGAACTGTTACGAACAAGAGGAATCCAACTGGTTAATTAAACCACAGCATGTCGCTTCATCACAGCGGTGGCGAGTGGCATGTGACTTCTGCCCAGTGCCCTGAATGTCAACGCTGAGAGATCAGGTCAAGCGCGGGTAAACGGCGGGAGTAACTATGACTCTCTTAAGGTAGCCAAATGCCTCGTCTTCTAATTAAAGACGCGCATGAATGGACCAATGAGATTCCTTCTGTCCCTACCTACTATCTGGCGAAACAGCAGTCAAGGGAACGGACTTGAAACTGTCAGCGGGGAAAGAAGACCCTGTTGAGTTTGACTCTAGTCTGACTTTGTGCAGTGACATAGGGGGTGTAGTTATAGGTGGGAGGTTTACCAACAATGAAATACCACTACTCTTATCGTCGCTTTACTTATCCAATGATGGGGGAACGGCAGCTGCCTCTTCGGAGGTTAGGGTCCTTTCGGACTCGTGGCTTTTCCGATTCCAGCGACAAACGGGCTTCGGCTCGTGACCCCTCGTTTGGAGACACCAGTCAGGTGGGGAGTTTGGCTGGGGCGGCACATCTGTTACACATTAACGCAGGTGTCCTAAGGCAAGCTCAGTGAGAACAGAAATCTCACGTAGAGCATAAGGGTAAAAGCTTGCTCGATACGCGATCTTCAGTACCGATCCACGGTGTGAAAGCATGGCCTAACGATCCTTTGGTCTCGCTTCATGTTCAAGGGATGAAGCCGGAGGTGACAGAAAAATTACCACAGGGATAACTGGCTTGTGGCAGCCAAGCGTTCATAGCGACGTTGCTTTTTGATCCTTCGATGTCGGCTCTTCCTAACCTAGACAAGCAGAATTGTCTAAGGGTTGGATTGTTCACCCACTAACAGGGAACGTGAGCTGGGTTTAGACCGTCGTGAGACAGGTTGGTTTTACCCTACTGATGGAGAGAGACCCCCTCGGGGCGGTGTATGTCGACAGCAATACGGGGTAGTACGAGAGGAACTCCCGTTTCTAGTCCCTGGTATCTACGGTTGTCCGATCGGACAGTGCCGTGATGCTACCACTGGATGGATTATGGCTGAACGCCTCTAAGCCAGAACCCAGTCTAGAGACATACATGCTTTGCAGTGTTCCAATAGGTTTATCGGGCCAAGACTAGCTTCGGCGAGTGGCTTCAATCAAATTCACATCCAAATCTGGGATACTCAACCGGGTCTATACGAGTCCGAATGGACTGGCGAGCGTAACACTTCGAGGAGCCTTGTTGTTCCGAGGGTTTGAGCTTTATGGCCAGTTCCTACGGTTCGTCCCCTACCCACTTCTTGTGGGTGGGGGGCACTACCCGGATGTGAATTTGATGCAGGGTCTTTGTAAGGTACTAGTGATTCTGGATTCTGTGGGTAAGAATTCTGTGGCATTTTCCTTCCACTTTCTTCCACTTTCTTCAACCAGCTTCCCCAGCCAAAATTCCTTACGGAGTTTTGTTCTTCGGGGGAAATGGGGGGGGGGGGGAGAGAGGGGAGTGGGGGGGGGGGGGGTCACACAATTTTTACCCCCAGATCCGGGGGGGGGGGGTGTGCCCAATATAGGGGGGTAGTAGTCTTGGACCACTGCCTACTATATTGCTTGGACAACCCCTACTTACTGGTAACTTACTTAGGCATGGGACACAGTTACTAAGGCGAGACAACTTTCATAAGGCATTTCAATGGAGGACGCAGTCGGTCATGGAAGTCATAACCAACTTAGTTAATTATGTGACTCGTCTACTGACACGGCTAACATAGCTGGCTAAGCTTCGTCTCGGTGCGGAGCCCCTGAAGAACCTCAGGGAACTTTTAGGGCAGCCACGCTATGCTGAGGACAGTCACGGTAGTGGTCTGAAGACTACTCATCGTGCATGGTTTCATTACACCCGGCCTTGTGCTAGTGCATTAGAACCATCGAGGACAAATCTCTTTACGGATTCGTTCCAGGCAGTAGTTATCAGACTCGTCTGAGCTACACACATGCCAATGTATTCTGGAAGGCACGATGGTGAAAACCATCACAAGTTCTATAGAGAAGCTGCTGCTGACCGAAAGGTTTGGTGGTGACTGCCTCTATCAGAACTGCGGAAAAAAAGAGACAACCAACGTCTTGATGCTTTCAACTCTCGGGTGCGTACTTTCGGGTACTCCCTGTTGGTTAGAGTAACAAGAAACCTGGTTGATCCTGCCAGTAGTCATATGCTTGTTTCAAGGATTAAGCCATGCAAGTCTCAGAGTAAATGGATCACATTGGGTCTGCAGACGGCTCATTAAATCAGCCATAATCTACGCGGGGAAAATGCCTTACGGCGTTCAGTTGGATAACAATGGTAACTCCATTGCTAATACATGTCCGAAAAGTCCAACACAGTTACTTCTTTTGATTAAACCCTTGGGAATGTGGTGGATGCAGTTGACCGAAACAGGAACCAACGCTTTCACGAGCAGCGGTGAGTGGATGAAACAGGTCAACCGAGCGATAGCGCACACCCTTGAGGTGGTGCAAGCCCGCAAGAGTATCTGCCCTATCAGCTTTTGACGGTAGTGTAGTGGACTACCGTGGCTGTAACGGGTAACGGGGAATTAGGGTTCGATTCCGGAGAGGGAGCCTGAGAAACGGCTACCACATCTAAGGATGGCAGCAGGCGCGCAAATTGCCCAATAGCAACAAATTTAGCTGAGGCAGCGAAGAGGAATAGTAACTTCAAGTGCTTTTGCATTCTGAAGATTGCAATGGATGATATTTAAATCTGTCAGTGAGTATCAATTGGTGGACAAGTCTGGTGCCAGCACCCGCGGTAATTCCAGCACCAATAGCGTATATTAATGCTGCTGCTGTTAAAAAGCTCGTAGTTGGATCCAGAGTACAAGTTACATCGGGCTTCCTCAGTTGTAGCTCCCGTACTGGGGGTTATGATTGTTGAAGATTACAACCCGTTGTATCAAGACTTGTGCTCTATTAATGGTGGTAATGGAGCCCTGCTATTAGGCTCCTTCATTGGGGCTGAACGCGCTTACGTGTTAACCATACGCATACGGGTCGACCACCGAAGTTACTGTGAACAAACCAGCGTGTCCAAAGCAGGCGTTCGTCTTGTATGATAAAGCATGGAATAACAAGGGATCGATTCTCTCGGTCATTTTTGTTGGTTCTTAACCCGAGAAGGAATAATTTAAGGTAAGGCTCCAAAACTGACACTCGTGCCAGCGAGGACCTTGCCCCAGCGGGATCAATAGGGA
The DNA here is from genome assembly GCA_964019425.1 of Flectonema sp. DT1601. Taxonomy (NCBI): domain Eukaryota; phylum Euglenozoa; class Diplonemea; order Diplonemida; family Diplonemidae; genus Flectonema; species Flectonema sp. DT1601. The sequence goes on along the minus strand of CAXHTC010000006.1, from coordinate 14,649 downwards.
CTGCCGGGGTCGTACGTACTCCCACGTCAGAGGTGAAATTCTTAGATCGTGGGAAGACGAACTTCTGCGAAAGCATTCGACAAGAATGTCTTCATTAATCAAGAACGAGAGTGTGGGGATCGAAGATGATCAGATACCGTCGTAGTCCACTACTGTAAACGATGCCGTCTCAGGATCGAGAGATGCACTTTTGGCTCTCACGGCACTAACCCCTGAAACGAGAAATCAAAGATTATGGGTTCAGGGGGGAGTACATTCGCAAGGCTGAAACTTAAAGGAATTGACGGAATGACACCACCAGGCGTGGAGTATGCGGCTTAATTTGACTCAACACGGGGAATTTTACTAGGTCAGGACAATGAAAGGATTGACAGATTGAGAGCTCTTTCTCGATCCATTGTGTGGTGGTGCATGGCCGCTCCTGGTTGGTGGAGTGATTTGTCTGGTTGATTCCGTTAACGAACGAGATCTCGACCCTTCAGTAGGGGCGCTCGTCGCTTAGGTCTTAGGCGTTCTACGTCCTTTTTCCAAGACAGTGCCGCCCTTCTTAAGGGGACTGTGTGCGCCTTCAGCACGCGTAAGAGCGAGCCAATAGCAGGTCTGTGATGCTCCTAAATGTCCTAGGCTGCACGCGCACTACACTGACGCATTAAACGAGTCTGATTGGCATCCGCCAACCTATCTTGAAGAAGATGGGAAACCTTTTTAACTTGCGTCGTGATGAGGATCGATGATTGCAATTATTCTCCTTGAATGAGGAATGCCTAGTAGGCGCAAGTCATCAGCTTGCACTGATTACGTCCCTGCCATTTGTACACACCGCCCGTCGTTGCTACCGATTGGCTGTGGGATAGAGCTGGGGGGAGAGAGCTCTCTGCGGGCAACCGCTTAGAGCGTTTCGAATCCCAGCAATATTTCTCAGCTAGAGGAAGCAAAAGTCGTAACAAGGTTGCTGTAGGTGAACCTGCAGCAGGATCATTACCAAAGTCGAATTCTGTTAGTCAGCTGGCCTTGGTTGGCTGGCTAAGAGGACCGATATTATTTTTTCTGGAAAAAATCCCAAGAGCAGGTAAAACTGTTTTGCGGTCCCCCATCTACCGCGCGTAGTGGGGTGACAACAATAGCACTTACCGGTGGATGTCTTGGCTCTGGGATCGATGAAGACCGCAGCTAGACGCGATATTCAATGGGAATTGCAGAAGCATGAGACTCATCAGGTCGTCGAACGCACTTGCGGGTTAGGTTCGCCTATCCCATCAGTTGTTGAGTGTCGCTTACAAACCTTATCCTCTGGCTTTTTATGTTTACATAAGGTTGGGCAGCTGGTAAATGGTAGTGTTGATTTCTTCTGACGTCCCCTCTACTTAAGGTTAGGGTCCTCGGACCTTTGAGCGACCACACGTGGTCGGTCTTGTGGGACTCGTCTTACGGCAGGCCAATGTGGTTGCGATTTACTTCTTACCGACCTCAGCAGTTGAAGATCTACGTGCTGAACTTAAGCATATCACTCAGCACAGGAAAAGAAAGCAACAGCGATTCTCCCAGTAACGGCGAGTGAACAGGGAACAGCCCAAGCCTGAATCCGAAAGGAATTGTGGTGCAAGCTATTGTGGGGATCTGGTGGTGTTCGGACAAGTCTCCTGGAATGGGGTCACCAAAGAGGGTGAGAGTCCCGTACATCTGAGCAGCCATCCAGTCTACCTTCACAGTCAGCAAGAGTCGCTCAGTTTGGGAATGCTGAGCTAATTGGCAGGTATCCCTCTGCTAAGGCTAAATATCTCCCGGAGACCGATAGCGAACAAGTACAGTGATGGAAAGATGCAAAGAACTTTGAAAAGAGGGTTAAAAGTCCCTGAAACCGGTGAGTGGTAAGAGTACGAGATCCGTTCAAAACTTCATGATTCTCCTCATCAGTCCTATCATTAAGTTGTCTGGTCGTATTCGACGCGCCTACATGCTGGGTGCCGTGAGCTTGCTCAGGCCCTGGTTCTGCAGACCGTGTAGGATACGTATGTGCACGAGGGCAAAGTTCTGTATTGGTGCACGTTTGTGAAAGTCTTCAATCCTACGGGAAAGCTGCTATCCAAATGTTGTATTAATGCAGTGCCACCCCCGCAGTGCACGCACCAGACGTAGCGATCTTGCACTACCCGTCTTGAAACACGGACCAAGGAGTCTAACACGTGTGCAAGGTTTAGGGTGTCAAACCCATAAGCCGCACTGAAAGGGACTTTATGTGCCAACCCCTGGGGGTGCAGCACAGCCCGATCCCGATTTATTGGAAAAGGATTTGAGGTAAAGTACACTTGTTGGGACCCGAAAGATGGTGAACTATGCCTGGATAGGACGAAGCCGGGGGAAACTCTGGTGGAGGTCCGTTGCGGTGTTGACGTGCAAATCGCTCGTCAAAGCTGGGTATAGGGGCGAAAGACCCATCGAACCATCTAGTAGCTGGTTCACTCCGAAGTTTCCCTCAGGATAGCTGGAACCATAAAAGGAGTTACGCCAGGTAAAGCGAATGATTGGAGGCATTGGGGATATCGTTTCCTCGACCTATTCTCAAACTTTAAATGGGCGTGAACGCGGGGTTGCTCAATTGAACCCCGACGAAGAATCCTGGTTCCAAGTGGGCCACTTCTGGTAAGCAGGACTGGCGACGCGGGATGAACCGAGAGCTGACTTAAGGTGTCCGAGTGGTCGCTCATCAGATCCCACAAAGGGTATCGGTTCATCTAGACAGCAGGACGGTGGCCATGGAAGTCGGCATCCGATAATGAGTGTGTAACAACTCACCTGCCGAATGAACCGGTCCCGAAAATGGATGATGCTCAAGCGATCCACCCATAGTCGGCCGAGGTCCGGTATTCAAAAGCCGGCCTTGAGTAGGAGTGCGTGATCCATGCCGCGAAGGAATTGGCGTGAGCCTTTCTGGAGCGTGGATGAGTGCAGATCTTGGTTGTAGTAGCGAATATTCAATGGAGAACATTGAAGGCCGAAGTGGAGAAGGTTTCCGTGTCAACAGCAGTTGGACACGGGTCAGTCGGTCCTAAGGCAAGGTGTAATTGCTCGCCTCAAAGCCGTCATGGGAGCACTTGTGTTTCTGTGCGGGTTTGCCGAAAGGGAATGCGTGAACATTCCGCAACCTGAATGCAGAGAACTGAAGTGGCAACACAGTGACGATCCTGTCGACCATGTCCACCGGCCCCGGATGACGTAGTCGTCTCTTTTTGAAGGAATGATTGTCCCTTGAAATGCATCAAGCGGGGACAGGGACAATTACCCTGGAAAGCTGCACTCTTTTGTGCAGTAGGGTGTCTGGTGGATGTGCATGGAAAAGACAGGGGAGATCTCTTCTCTTGCATCAGGCCGTACCGTTAACCGCAATAGGTCTCCTAGGCTAAAAGCCTCTGGCCGACAGAACAATGTAGGTAAGGGAAGTCGGCAAACTAGATCCGTAACTTCGGGAAAAGGATTGGCTCCGAGGACACATGTAGATAACGGTGTGGCTCTTTCATGGGTTTAGGTTGAAGGGTCTGCGAAGGGTCTCTCGGGACCTCTCGTGGGCTCGGAAGCCTTCTGTGTCAGGCCGCATGTCGTGTCTACAATGAAGTGTCAACTTGGAACTGTTACGAACAAGAGGAATCCAACTGGTTAATTAAACCACAGCATGTCGCTTCATCACAGCGGTGGCGAGTGGCATGTGACTTCTGCCCAGTGCCCTGAATGTCAACGCTGAGAGATCAGGTCAAGCGCGGGTAAACGGCGGGAGTAACTATGACTCTCTTAAGGTAGCCAAATGCCTCGTCTTCTAATTAAAGACGCGCATGAATGGACCAATGAGATTCCTTCTGTCCCTACCTACTATCTGGCGAAACAGCAGTCAAGGGAACGGACTTGAAACTGTCAGCGGGGAAAGAAGACCCTGTTGAGTTTGACTCTAGTCTGACTTTGTGCAGTGACATAGGGGGTGTAGTTATAGGTGGGAGGTTTACCAACAATGAAATACCACTACTCTTATCGTCGCTTTACTTATCCAATGATGGGGGAACGGCAGCTGCCTCTTCGGAGGTTAGGGTCCTTTCGGACTCGTGGCTTTTCCGATTCCAGCGACAAACGGGCTTCGGCTCGTGACCCCTCGTTTGGAGACACCAGTCAGGTGGGGAGTTTGGCTGGGGCGGCACATCTGTTACACATTAACGCAGGTGTCCTAAGGCAAGCTCAGTGAGAACAGAAATCTCACGTAGAGCATAAGGGTAAAAGCTTGCTCGATACGCGATCTTCAGTACCGATCCACGGTGTGAAAGCATGGCCTAACGATCCTTTGGTCTCGCTTCATGTTCAAGGGATGAAGCCGGAGGTGACAGAAAAATTACCACAGGGATAACTGGCTTGTGGCAGCCAAGCGTTCATAGCGACGTTGCTTTTTGATCCTTCGATGTCGGCTCTTCCTAACCTAGACAAGCAGAATTGTCTAAGGGTTGGATTGTTCACCCACTAACAGGGAACGTGAGCTGGGTTTAGACCGTCGTGAGACAGGTTGGTTTTACCCTACTGATGGAGAGAGACCCCCTCGGGGCGGTGTATGTCGACAGCAATACGGGGTAGTACGAGAGGAACTCCCGTTTCTAGTCCCTGGTATCTACGGTTGTCCGATCGGACAGTGCCGTGATGCTACCACTGGATGGATTATGGCTGAACGCCTCTAAGCCAGAACCCAGTCTAGAGACATACATGCTTTGCAGTGTTCCAATAGGTTTATCGGGCCAAGACTAGCTTCGGCGAGTGGCTTCAATCAAATTCACATCCAAATCTGGGATACTCAACCGGGTCTATACGAGTCCGAATGGACTGGCGAGCGTAACACTTCGAGGAGCCTTGTTGTTCCGAGGGTTTGAGCTTTATGGCCAGTTCCTACGGTTCGTCCCCTACCCACTTCTTGTGGGTGGGGGGCACTACCCGGATGTGAATTTGATGCAGGGTCTTTGTAAGGTACTAGTGATTCTGGATTCTGTGGGTAAGAATTCTGTGGCATTTTCCTTCCACTTTCTTCCACTTTCTTCAACCAGCTTCCCCAGCCAAAATTCCTTACGGAGTTTTGTTCTTCGGGGGAAATGGGGGGGGGGGGGGAGAGGGGAGTGGGGGGGGGGGGGGTCACACAATTTTTACCCCCAGATCCGGGGGGGGGGGGTGTGCCCAATATAGGGGGGTAGTAGTCTTGGACCACTGCCTACTATATTGCTTGGACAACCCCTACTTACTGGTAACTTACTTAGGCATGGGACACAGTTACTAAGGCGAGACAACTTTCATAAGGCATTTCAATGGAGGACGCAGTCGGTCATGGAAGTCATAACCAACTTAGTTAATTATGTGACTCGTCTACTGACACGGCTAACATAGCTGGCTAAGCTTCGTCTCGGTGCGGAGCCCCTGAAGAACCTCAGGGAACTTTTAGGGCAGCCACGCTATGCTGAGGACAGTCACGGTAGTGGTCTGAAGACTACTCATCGTGCATGGTTTCATTACACCCGGCCTTGTGCTAGTGCATTAGAACCATCGAGGACAAATCTCTTTACGGATTCGTTCCAGGCAGTAGTTATCAGACTCGTCTGAGCTACACACATGCCAATGTATTCTGGAAGGCACGATGGTGAAAACCATCACAAGTTCTATAGAGAAGCTGCTGCTGACCGAAAGGTTTGGTGGTGACTGCCTCTATCAGAACTGCGGAAAAAAAGAGACAACCAACGTCTTGATGCTTTCAACTCTCGGGTGCGTACTTTCGGGTACTCCCTGTTGGTTAGAGTAACAAGAAACCTGGTTGATCCTGCCAGTAGTCATATGCTTGTTTCAAGGATTAAGCCATGCAAGTCTCAGAGTAAATGGATCACATTGGGTCTGCAGACGGCTCATTAAATCAGCCATAATCTACGCGGGGAAAATGCCTTACGGCGTTCAGTTGGATAACAATGGTAACTCCATTGCTAATACATGTCCGAAAAGTCCAACACAGTTACTTCTTTTGATTAAACCCTTGGGAATGTGGTGGATGCAGTTGACCGAAACAGGAACCAACGCTTTCACGAGCAGCGGTGAGTGGATGAAACAGGTCAACCGAGCGATAGCGCACACCCTTGAGGTGGTGCAAGCCCGCAAGAGTATCTGCCCTATCAGCTTTTGACGGTAGTGTAGTGGACTACCGTGGCTGTAACGGGTAACGGGGAATTAGGGTTCGATTCCGGAGAGGGAGCCTGAGAAACGGCTACCACATCTAAGGATGGCAGCAGGCGCGCAAATTGCCCAATAGCAACAAATTTAGCTGAGGGCAGCGAAGAGGAATAGTAACTTCAAGTGCTTTTGCATTCTGAAGATTGCAATGGATGATATTTAAATCTGTCAGTGAGTATCAATTGGTGGACAAGTCTGGTGCCAGCACCCGCGGTAATTCCAGCACCAATAGCGTATATTAATGCTGCTGCTGTTAAAAAGCTCGTAGTTGGATCCAGAGTACAAGTTACATCGGGCTTCCTCAGTTGTAGCTCCCGTACTGGGGGTTATGATTGTTGAAGATTACAACCCGTTGTATCAAGACTTGTGCTCTATTAATGGTGGTAATGGAGCCCTGCTATTAGGCTCCTTCATTGGGGCTGAACGCGCTTACGTGTTAACCATACGCATACGGGTCGACCACCGAAGTTACTGTGAACAAACCAGCGTGTCCAAAGCAGGCGTTCGTCTTGTATGATAAAGCATGGAATAACAAGGGATCGATTCTCTCGGTCATTTTTGTTGGTTCTTAACCCGAGAAGGAATAATTTAAGGTAAGGCTCCAAAACTGACACTCGTGCCAGCGAGGACCTTGCCCCAGCGGGATCAATAGGGACTGCCGGGGTCGTACGTACTCCCACGTCAGAGGTGAAATTCTTAGATCGTGGGAAGACGAACTTCTGCGAAAGCATTCGACAAGAATGTCTTCATTAATCAAGAACGAGAGTGTGGGGATCGAAGATGATCAGATACCGTCGTAGTCCACTACTGTAAACGATGCCGTCTCAGGATCGAGAGATGCACTTTTGGCTCTCACGGCACTAACCCCTGAAACGAGAAATCAAAGATTATGGGTTCAGGGGGGAGTACATTCGCAAGGCTGAAACTTAAAGGAATTGACGGAATGACACCACCAGGCGTGGAGTATGCGGCTTAATTTGACTCAACACGGGGAATTTTACTAGGTCAGGACAATGAAAGGATTGACAGATTGAGAGCTCTTTCTCGATCCATTGTGTGGTGGTGCATGGCCGCTCCTGGTTGGTGGAGTGATTTGTCTGGTTGATTCCGTTAACGAACGAGATCTCGACCCTTCAGTAGGGGCGCTCGTCGCTTAGGTCTTAGGCGTTCTACGTCCTTTTTCCAAGACAGTGCCGCCCTTCTTAAGGGGACTGTGTGCGCCTTCAGCACGCGTAAGAGCGAGCCAATAGCAGGTCTGTGATGCTCCTAAATGTCCTAGGCTGCACGCGCACTACACTGACGCATTAAACGAGTCTGATTGGCATCCGCCAACCTATCTTGAAGAAGATGGGAAACCTTTTTAACTTGCGTCGTGATGAGGATCGATGATTGCAATTATTCTCCTTGAATGAGGAATGCCTAGTAGGCGCAAGTCATCAGCTTGCACTGATTACGTCCCTGCCATTTGTACACACCGCCCGTCGTTGCTACCGATTGGCTGTGGGATAGAGCTGGGGGGAGAGAGCTCTCTGCGGGCAACCGCTTAGAGCGTTTCGAATCCCAGCAATATTTCTCAGCTAGAGGAAGCAAAAGTCGTAACAAGGTTGCTGTAGGTGAACCTGCAGCAGGATCATTACCAAAGTCGAATTCTGTTAGTCAGCTGGCCTTGGTTGGCTGGCTAAGAGGACCGATATTATTTTTTCTGGAAAAAATCCCAAGAGCAGGTAAAACTGTTTTGCGGTCCCCCATCTACCGCGCGTAGTGGGGTGACAACAATAGCACTTACCGGTGGATGTCTTGGCTCTGGGATCGATGAAGACCGCAGCTAGACGCGATATTCAATGGGAATTGCAGAAGCATGAGACTCATCAGGTCGTCGAACGCACTTGCGGGTTAGGTTCGCCTATCCCATCAGTTGTTGAGTGTCGCTTACAAACCTTATCCTCTGGCTTTTTATGTTTACATAAGGTTGGGCAGCTGGTAAATGGTAGTGTTGATTTCTTCTGACGTCCCCTCTACTTAAGGTTAGGGTCCTCGGACCTTTGAGCGACCACACGTGGTCGGTCTTGTGGGACTCGTCTTACGGCAGGCCAATGTGGTTGCGATTTACTTCTTACCGACCTCAGCAGTTGAAGATCTACGTGCTGAACTTAAGCATATCACTCAGCACAGGAAAAGAAAGCAACAGCGATTCTCCCAGTAACGGCGAGTGAACAGGGAACAGCCCAAGCCTGAATCCGAAAGGAATTGTGGTGCAAGCTATTGTGGGGATCTGGTGGTGTTCGGACAAGTCTCCTGGAATGGGGTCACCAAAGAGGGTGAGAGTCCCGTACATCTGAGCAGCCATCCAGTCTACCTTCACAGTCAGCAAGAGTCGCTCAGTTTGGGAATGCTGAGCTAATTGGCAGGTATCCCTCTGCTAAGGCTAAATATCTCCCGGAGACCGATAGCGAACAAGTACAGTGATGGAAAGATGCAAAGAACTTTGAAAAGAGGGTTAAAAGTCCCTGAAACCGGTGAGTGGTAAGAGTACGAGATCCGTTCAAAACTTCATGATTCTCCTCATCAGTCCTATCATTAAGTTGTCTGGTCGTATTCGACGCGCCTACATGCTGGGTGCCGTGAGCTTGCTCAGGCCCTGGTTCTGCAGACCGTGTAGGATACGTATGTGCACGAGGGCAAAGTTCTGTATTGGTGCACGTTTGTGAAAGTCTTCAATCCTACGGGAAAGCTGCTATCCAAATGTTGTATTAATGCAGTGCCACCCCCGCAGTGCACGCACCAGACGTAGCGATCTTGCACTACCCGTCTTGAAACACGGACCAAGGAGTCTAACACGTGTGCAAGGTTTAGGGTGTCAAACCCATAAGCCGCACTGAAAGGGACTTTATGTGCCAACCCCTGGGGGTGCAGCACAGCCCGATCCCGATTTATTGGAAAAGGATTTGAGGTAAAGTACACTTGTTGGGACCCGAAAGATGGTGAACTATGCCTGGATAGGACGAAGCCGGGGGAAACTCTGGTGGAGGTCCGTTGCGGTGTTGACGTGCAAATCGCTCGTCAAAGCTGGGTATAGGGGCGAAAGACCCATCGAACCATCTAGTAGCTGGTTCACTCCGAAGTTTCCCTCAGGATAGCTGGAACCATAAAAGGAGTTACGCCAGGTAAAGCGAATGATTGGAGGCATTGGGGATATCGTTTCCTCGACCTATTCTCAAACTTTAAATGGGCGTGAACGCGGGGTTGCTCAATTGAACCCCGACGAAGAATCCTGGTTCCAAGTGGGCCACTTCTGGTAAGCAGGACTGGCGACGCGGGATGAACCGAGAGCTGACTTAAGGTGTCCGAGTGGTCGCTCATCAGATCCCACAAAGGGTATCGGTTCATCTAGACAGCAGGACGGTGGCCATGGAAGTCGGCATCCGATAATGAGTGTGTAACAACTCACCTGCCGAATGAACCGGTCCCGAAAATGGATGATGCTCAAGCGATCCACCCATAGTCGGCCGAGGTCCGGTATTCAAAAGCCGGCCTTGAGTAGGAGTGCGTGATCCATGCCGCGAAGGAATTGGCGTGAGCCTTTCTGGAGCGTGGATGAGTGCAGATCTTGGTTGTAGTAGCGAATATTCAATGGAGAACATTGAAGGCCGAAGTGGAGAAGGTTTCCGTGTCAACAGCAGTTGGACACGGGTCAGTCGGTCCTAAGGCAAGGTGTAATTGCTCGCCTCAAAGCCGTCATGGGAGCACTTGTGTTTCTGTGCGGGTTTGCCGAAAGGGAATGCGTGAACATTCCGCAACCTGAATGCAGAGAACTGAAGTGGCAACACAGTGACGATCCTGTCGACCATGTCCACCGGCCCCGGATGACGTAGTCGTCTCTTTTTGAAGGAATGATTGTCCCTTGAAATGCATCAAGCGGGGACAGGGACAATTACCCTGGAAAGCTGCACTCTTTTGTGCAGTAGGGTGTCTGGTGGATGTGCATGGAAAAGACAGGGGAGATCTCTTCTCTTGCATCAGGCCGTACCGTTAACCGCAATAGGTCTCCTAGGCTAAAAGCCTCTGGCCGACAGAACAATGTAGGTAAGGGAAGTCGGCAAACTAGATCCGTAACTTCGGGAAAAGGATTGGCTCCGAGGACACATGTAGATAACGGTGTGGCTCTTTCATGGGTTTAGGTTGAAGGGTCTGCGAAGGGTCTCTCGGGACCTCTCGTGGGCTCGGAAGCCTTCTGTGTCAGGCCGCATGTCGTGTCTACAATGAAGTGTCAACTTGGAACTGTTACGAACAAGAGGAATCCAACTGGTTAATTAAACCACAGCATGTCGCTTCATCACAGCGGTGGCGAGTGGCATGTGACTTCTGCCCAGTGCCCTGAATGTCAACGCTGAGAGATCAGGTCAAGCGCGGGTAAACGGCGGGAGTAACTATGACTCTCTTAAGGTAGCCAAATGCCTCGTCTTCTAATTAAAGACGCGCATGAATGGACCAATGAGATTCCTTCTGTCCCTACCTACTATCTGGCGAAACAGCAGTCAAGGGAACGGACTTGAAACTGTCAGCGGGGAAAGAAGACCCTGTTGAGTTTGACTCTAGTCTGACTTTGTGCAGTGACATAGGGGGTGTAGTTATAGGTGGGAGGTTTACCAACAATGAAATACCACTACTCTTATCGTCGCTTTACTTATCCAATGATGGGGGAACGGCAGCTGCCTCTTCGGAGGTTAGGGTCCTTTCGGACTCGTGGCTTTTCCGATTCCAGCGACAAACGGGCTTCGGCTCGTGACCCCTCGTTTGGAGACACCAGTCAGGTGGGGAGTTTGGCTGGGGCGGCACATCTGTTACACATTAACGCAGGTGTCCTAAGGCAAGCTCAGTGAGAACAGAAATCTCACGTAGAGCATAAGGGTAAAAGCTTGCTCGATACGCGATCTTCAGTACCGATCCACGGTGTGAAAGCATGGCCTAACGATCCTTTGGTCTCGCTTCATGTTCAAGGGATGAAGCCGGAGGTGACAGAAAAATTACCACAGGGATAACTGGCTTGTGGCAGCCAAGCGTTCATAGCGACGTTGCTTTTTGATCCTTCGATGTCGGCTCTTCCTAACCTAGACAAGCAGAATTGTCTAAGGGTTGGATTGTTCACCCACTAACAGGGAACGTGAGCTGGGTTTAGACCGTCGTGAGACAGGTTGGTTTTACCCTACTGATGGAGAGAGACCCCCTCGGGGCGGTGTATGTCGACAGCAATACGGGGTAGTACGAGAGGAACTCCCGTTTCTAGTCCCTGGTATCTACGGTTGTCCGATCGGACAGTGCCGTGATGCTACCACTGGATGGATTATGGCTGAACGCCTCTAAGCCAGAACCCAGTCTAGAGACATACATGCTTTGCAGTGTTCCAATAGGTTTATCGGGCCAAGACTAGCTTCGGCGAGTGGCTTCAATCAAATTCACATCCAAATCTGGGATACTCAACCGGGTCTATACGAGTCCGAATGGACTGGCGAGCGTAACACTTCGAGGAGCCTTGTTGTTCCGAGGGTTTGAGCTTTATGGCCAGTTCCTACGGTTCGTCCCCTACCCACTTCTTGTGGGTGGGGGGCACTACCCGGATGTGAATTTGATGCAGGGTCTTTGTAAGGTACTAGTGATTCTGGATTCTGTGGGTAAGAATTCTGTGGCATTTTCCTTCCACTTTCTTCCACTTTCTTCAACCAGCTTCCCCAGCCAAAATTCCTTACGGAGTTTTGTTCTTCGGGGGAAATGGGGGGGGGGGGGGAGAGGGGAGTGGGGGGGGGGGGGGTCACACAATTTTTACCCCCAGATCCGGGGGGGGGGGGTGTGCCCAATATAGGGGGGTAGTAGTCTTGGACCACTGCCTACTATATTGCTTGGACAACCCCTACTTACTGGTAACTTACTTAGGCATGGGACACAGTTACTAAGGCGAGACAACTTTCATAAGGCATTTCAATGGAGGACGCAGTCGGTCATGGAAGTCATAACCAACTTAGTTAATTATGTGACTCGTCTACTGACACGGCTAACATAGCTGGCTAAGCTTCGTCTCGGTGCGGAGCCCCTGAAGAACCTCAGGGAACTTTTAGGGCAGCCACGCTATGCTGAGGACAGTCACGGTAGTGGTCTGAAGACTACTCATCGTGCATGGTTTCATTACACCCGGCCTTGTGCTAGTGCATTAGAACCATCGAGGACAAATCTCTTTACGGATTCGTTCCAGGCAGTAGTTATCAGACTCGTCTGAGCTACACACATGCCAATGTATTCTGGAAGGCACGATGGTGAAAACCATCACAAGTTCTATAGAGAAGCTGCTGCTGACCGAAAGGTTTGGTGGTGACTGCCTCTATCAGAACTGCGGAAAAAAAGAGACAACCAACGTCTTGATGCTTTCAACTCTCGGGTGCGTACTTTCGGGTACTCCCTGTTGGTTAGAGTAACAAGAAACCTGGTTGATCCTGCCAGTAGTCATATGCTTGTTTCAAGGATTAAGCCATGCAAGTCTCAGAGTAAATGGATCACATTGGGTCTGCAGACGGCTCATTAAATCAGCCATAATCTACGCGGGGAAAATGCCTTACGGCGTTCAGTTGGATAACAATGGTAACTCCATTGCTAATACATGTCCGAAAAGTCCAACACAGTTACTTCTTTTGATTAAACCCTTGGGAATGTGGTGGATGCAGTTGACCGAAACAGGAACCAACGCTTTCACGAGCAGCGGTGAGTGGATGAAACAGGTCAACCGAGCGATAGCGCACACCCTTGAGGTGGTGCAAGCCCGCAAGAGTATCTGCCCTATCAGCTTTTGACGGTAGTGTAGTGGACTACCGTGGCTGTAACGGGTAACGGGGAATTAGGGTTCGATTCCGGAGAGGGAGCCTGAGAAACGGCTACCACATCTAAGGATGGCAGCAGGCGCGCAAATTGCCCAATAGCAACAAATTTAGCTGAGGCAGCGAAGAGGAATAGTAACTTCAAGTGCTTTTGCATTCTGAAGATTGCAATGGATGATATTTAAATCTGTCAGTGAGTATCAATTGGTGGACAAGTCTGGTGCCAGCACCCGCGGTAATTCCAGCACCAATAGCGTATATTAATGCTGCTGCTGTTAAAAAGCTCGTAGTTGGATCCAGAGTACAAGTTACATCGGGCTTCCTCAGTTGTAGCTCCCGTACTGGGGGTTATGATTGTTGAAGATTACAACCCGTTGTATCAAGACTTGTGCTCTATTAATGGTGGTAATGGAGCCCTGCTATTAGGCTCCTTCATTGGGGCTGAACGCGCTTACGTGTTAACCATACGCATACGGGTCGACCACCGAAGTTACTGTGAACAAACCAGCGTGTCCAAAGCAGGCGTTCGTCTTGTATGATAAAGCATGGAATAACAAGGGATCGATTCTCTCGGTCATTTTTGTTGGTTCTTAACCCGAGAAGGAATAATTTAAGGTAAGGCTCCAAAACTGACACTCGTGCCAGCGAGGACCTTGCCCCAGCGGGATCAATAGGGACTGCCGGGGTCGTACGTACTCCCACGTCAGAGGTGAAATTCTTAGATCGTGGGAAGACGAACTTCTGCGAAAGCATTCGACAAGAATGTCTTCATTAATCAAGAACGAGAGTGTGGGGATCGAAGATGATCAGATACCGTCGTAGTCCACTACTGTAAACGATGCCGTCTCAGGATCGAGAGATGCACTTTTGGCTCTCACGGCACTAACCCCTGAAACGAGAAATCAAAGATTATGGGTTCAGGGGGGAGTACATTCGCAAGGCTGAAACTTAAAGGAATTGACGGAATGACACCACCAGGCGTGGAGTATGCGGCTTAATTTGACTCAACACGGGGAATTTTACTAGGTCAGGACAATGAAAGGATTGACAGATTGAGAGCTCTTTCTCGATCCATTGTGTGGTGGTGCATGGCCGCTCCTGGTTGGTGGAGTGATTTGTCTGGTTGATTCCGTTAACGAACGAGATCTCGACCCTTCAGTAGGGGCGCTCGTCGCTTAGGTCTTAGGCGTTCTACGTCCTTTTTCCAAGACAGTGCCGCCCTTCTTAAGGGGACTGTGTGCGCCTTCAGCACGCGTAAGAGCGAGCCAATAGCAGGTCTGTGATGCTCCTAAATGTCCTAGGCTGCACGCGCACAAGCCCTAACCGCCAGTGTGACCTCTTCCCTGTGCTTTCGTGTTTTGATTTGCGGGTTTGCGGGTGAGGAGGGTGGGCTTTGAAAACGTGAGTGTGGGAGAAAAAGTGATCGAGCTGTATAAAGAATTTCTTTTAGAAAATAGAAAGCTAAAGAACATATAAAAAATGTCTGTCGTTTTGTTCATTTTTCCAACTTTGGAATCATACACTTTCCTGCCTGTTTCCTTTGATTCTTCCTTTCCGGTGC
>CAXHTC010000005.1:0-34676 GCA_964019425.1 Flectonema sp. DT1601 | reverse complement strand
GTGAAACTACGTTTTACACGTGTATTCGCATGTATTGTAACATAGCGAACCCCCCCCTGTAAATAGGCATGTTATGATATTAGCTAAACGTAATATCGATAATAAATGCACAAAAGAAACCTTTTAAACGGTTTACCAAACGAATCTCTTAAAGGGCGTTCTGTGATGGGCCAACAATTCTCATCCATCCTAACTTTGGTGGATTGGGTCTCTCACAGACAAGTGATATTTCGAGCTAATGGTGCGGATTTGGCTAAACCCCTAAAAGTGGATGTTCGAGGTGTGGTGCATATGTATGTGATACTATAGTGAATACGTGTCTTGCTATAGAATAGCAATACGACGTGAACTTGTAGTGACACGCTTGATGGCGCGCCATAGTACATTACACGCACAGCATGCTTTATAATAGTTACGTGTAGATGATAAGATATACACGTTACTAGTCTAAGGCTATGTACCTATATAAGGATACACTACAAGCTGTAACTAATAAAGATAACTACGTTAGAGTTGTTAAGGCAACCAATTAGTTATTAGGCTAAGCACAGTGATGATGTGGATAACTCTTAGCTGAGCTAAGAAGGGAAGGAACATAAGATGATCATCACTGAGTAGAAGCACTGCAGTACCACTGTAGACTGTAGTGAGTGCTACGATGATTGTACTGTTGTGCCTATAAGAATATAATGAGCAGACATAATATGTTTAGCGGAGCTTAACAAAGCCATGCTCTTAGTTCTTTAATGCTTCCACGTCAAGCACAGCAAAGAGCTTAGTGATCATATGGTTGCTTATGATGGGAGTGGCCTTCATGGGATACGTCCTTCCTTGAGGACTGATGTCATACTGAGCCCTCACTGTTATAACTAACTTGATAACGGTGCTTCCTGTTGTAGGAAAGGATGTACTCCAATAAGCATTACTGAAGCACTCCGTATTATTCTATGACTTTGCTTGAGTTCTTAATGGATAATCCTATAAGTCTTTATGCTGTAGCTACAGCTAGCAAGACTACTTCATCTACGACAAGATAACTATGGTTAGGTTATGATGGAAGAGCACATCGTAACTCTATACTGCTCATGTAAACATTACAACTCTGCTGACGAATGTTATTGTGGAAGGGCTGACTGCAGGTGATGAATACCTTTAGGAACATTAAGTATATGTTTATATATATACATTTTGTATGTGTACCTACATGTACCGCAGGCCCTGTACGCCCATGAGCAGCTACACGCGCTACACGTGTACGCTACTTACCTACAATACATCTACTTCCGAACCGCAGGTGAGTTGCCGCACGAGCCGCCTATAACTATTTCTACGAGCTGGTGATCATGACATGTAATCATGATATCGCGTATCTAGTGCGTAACGCGTGTAACGCGAATGCGCGTGTCTAGTCAGGCGCCGCCCCTGGGCACGCCGTGTGCCGCGCAAAACGGTTATCGACATGGTCATGTGGATCCCAACAACGGCTTGGACGCTGTTTAGCGTAATACGCCAAACACCTAAATAAACACGTGAATACACGTGTTTGTGTAGTTGATGCCGGCTGCCCTTACGCGCAGCAAACATGATGTTGCGCACACAAATACTTATTTACATGTCAAATAGCATTCTCGCGCTTGGCGTTGTAAAACGGATACTCGCATCACGAGAAGATAATCACATGTAATTAGATAATCGTTACGCGCAGGGACTCTCCACAAGCAGTTAGGAGGCCTAAACGCGGCTGTCAGGCCAAGCTGTAGGACTAGATGCAAGATTAGAGTCGCGCGGCCTTAAGCTGCGAAACACGCTAAATACTTTTATCGATAAGATATCACGTTACGCGAAGCAAAACATGCTATCGATTAGTTATTCGCTGCACGCAGTTTAGTGTTACACAGCAAACGCGTAAACAGCGATACGCTTTAAGAGGACTAAACGCGGCTGTCAGGCCAAGCTGTAGGCTAGATACAGGATTATAAGCGTAGAGGCATTAGACGCTAAACGCTTACGTTCCGGTTTATTGGGAGATATCACGTTACGCGCAGCAAACATGCTATCGATAACTTGGTGATACCATTTCGTGGCGCGCCCAAAATAGGTAAACACAGTAAAAGTACCTAAAACACCCTTTAAAGTGAGGCCAAAAAGAGGTAAAATGAGAGAAAGTGCATAAAAGCCCTTTAAATCTATAGCAACCCATTTATAGGAACATCGCGAAGTGGCGAAATACGATATTCTTATCGAGGTCTTTGTATGATTTGGTACACTTACAAACACGAGAATGGGTAAAGAAGGAAATTAGGGATATCACCTGATATTCTTATCGAGGTCTTTGTGTAATCGTGAATCACATGTTGATGTAGTCGTTACGTAATTAACCTATTTACCGTAACATCGTAATTATGTGGTGAGGCACAAAATGGGCCAAAAGCGCTCTAAACGCATAAAACCCCTTTAAATCTATAGCAAACACTTTTGCGGAGACGTGTTCGTATTCCACCCTTTTTCGTGGATCGCTCGGGGCTTCCGCATATGTATGTGATACTATAGTAATACTAGTTAGGGTTATTAGGTGTGTGCGTCTACTCAGTAGGCCCATATTAGCCTTCTTCACTGGCTTGACACGCTCTACTTCAATGTTAGGTGACATCGTATTGTTTTACATACGATGAGCTGATTACGTGCTCACGTGATGAGCGAAGAGTACAACAACACGCAGTTGCTGCGCAGCGCACAAACTCCACCAACAGTTAATAAGGGCCTTAAGGCGGCTGTCAGGCCTAAGCCTAGGGCTAGATACAGGATTAGAGTAGCGCGGCTTTAAGCTGCGAAACACGATAATTACGTATTCAACTACAAATACCATAAATACGAGATTCTTATCGAGGTCTTTGTACGATCCGCGGAATACGTCGAACACAGTGATGCCACGTAACTAAGCATAGGGTCGTATTTAAGCAAACACAGTAAAGTGCGTTAAAACCCCTTTAAAGCGGTACCAAAAAGAGGTAAAATGAGAGAAAGTGCACAAAAGCCCTTTAAATCTATAGCAAACCAATTATAGGAACATCGCGAAGTGGCGGAATACGATATTCTTATCGAGGTCTTTGTATGGTTTTGGTACATCTTCAAGCATGAGAATGGTAAAAGAAGGAAATCAGAGGTATTAAGTTATAACTCTTATCGAGGTCTTTGTGTAATCGTGAATCACATGTTGATGTAGTCGTTACGTAATTAACCTATTTACCGTAACATCGTAATTATGTGGCGAGGCACAAAATGGCCTAAAAGCACCATAAACGCAATAAACCCCTTTAAATCTATAGCAAACACTTTCGCGGAGACATGTTCGTATTTACCTATTTTAGCGTAGATGCGTTTGACCTTCCGCATATGTATGTGATACTATAGTAATACTAGTTAGGGTTATTAGAGTGTACTGCCTGCTTAGTAGGGCCATGTTACCCTTCTCTGGCTTGGAACACTCCTTCAATGTTAGGTGACATCGTATTGTTTTACATACGATGAGCTGATTACGTGCTCACGTGATGAGCGAAGAGTACAAGAACAACATTACGTGTAATGGAATTAGCTGCGGCACGCCCGTGCAGCCCACACGTGTGTACTCCAATACGCAACAAATACATGCACGTCGCGAAACACGTGCACGGTTTGATCCCAATTCGCTAGAGGCAAACACGTTAACATACATGTTAAATCGTTACACTTGCCGTTGTCGCCCACACCCAAAAGGCCACTTTTCACCGTACACGAAATAAGTGTAAACGTGAATATGTGCTTCTAGAGGCTGAATTACATGCTATCGCGATTCGCAAGATCCGATTTGGACTTCCCAAATCTGGGAATACGAAAGTTGTGCCACGCAAAACGGTTATCGACATGGTCATGTGGATCCCCAACAACGGCTTGGACGCTGTTTAGCGTAATACGCCAAACACCTAAATAAACACGTGTATTCACGTGTTTGTGTAGTTGATGCCGGCTGGCCTTACGCGCAGCGAAACCAAACGCGACGTTCACGAAACCACAACGTGTTGTGCATGTAGTGAATACCTTGATTACGGGCTTCCAGAAGGCGAATCAGATGATATCCAAAATCGGAATCACGAAGTTGTGTTTGTGATTTTAGGTGTGTCGAGATATTATCGTAGCCAGATATCCAACACGACGTGCGCAATGCGTAGAGATTTACTGTAATTAAGCCAATATTCGCCCAATTACGGGTTTGGCGGATCAAGGCCGATCTGCAGTACATTAACATACTGTGAAACTACGTTTTACACGTGTATTCGCATGTATTGTAACATAGCGAACCCCCCCCTGTAAATAGGCATGTTATGATATTAGCTAAACGTAATATCGATAATAAATGCACAAAAGAAACCTTTTAAACGGTTTACCAAACGAATCTCTTAAAGGGCGTTCTGTGATGGGCCAACAATTCTCATCCATCCTAACTTTGGTGGATTGGGTCTCTCACAGACAAGTGATATTTCGAGCTAATGGTGCGGATTTGGCTAAACCCCTAAAAGTGGATGTTCGAGGTGTGGTGCATATGTATGTGATACTATAGTGAATACGTGTCTTGCTATAGAATAGCAATACGACGTGAACTTGTAGTGACACGCTTGATGGCGCGCCATAGTACATTACACGCACAGCATGCTTTATAATAGTTACGTGTAGATGATAAGATATACACGTTACTAGTCTAAGGCTATGTACCTATATAAGGATACACTACAAGCTGTAACTAATAAAGATAACTACGTTAGAGTTGTTAAGGCAACCAATTAGTTATTAGGCTAAGCACAGTGATGATGTGGATAACTCTTAGCTGAGCTAAGAAGGGAAGGAACATAAGATGATCATCACTGAGTAGAAGCACTGCAGTACCACTGTAGACTGTAGTGAGTGCTACGATGATTGTACTGTTGTGCCTATAAGAATATAATGAGCAGACATAATATGTTTAGCGGAGCTTAACAAAGCCATGCTCTTAGTTCTTTAATGCTTCCACGTCAAGCACAGCAAAGAGCTTAGTGATCATATGGTTGCTTATGATGGGAGTGGCCTTCATGGGATACGTCCTTCCTTGAGGACTGATGTCATACTGAGCCCTCACTGTTATAACTAACTTGATAACGGTGCTTCCTGTTGTAGGAAAGGATGTACTCCAATAAGCATTACTGAAGCACTCCGTATTATTCTATGACTTTGCTTGAGTTCTTAATGGATAATCCTATAAGTCTTTATGCTGTAGCTACAGCTAGCAAGACTACTTCATCTACGACAAGATAACTATGGTTAGGTTATGATGGAAGAGCACATCGTAACTCTATACTGCTCATGTAAACATTACAACTCTGCTGACGAATGTTATTGTGGAAGGGCTGACTGCAGGTGATGAATACCTTTAGGAACATTAAGTATATGTTTATATATATACATTTTGTATGTGTACCTACATGTACCGCAGGCCCTGTACGCCCATGAGCAGCTACACGCGCTACACGTGTACGCTACTTACCTACAATACATCTACTTCCGAACCGCAGGTGAGTTGCCGCACGAGCCGCCTATAACTATTTCTACGAGCTGGTGATCATGACATGTAATCATGATATCGCGTATCTAGTGCGTAACGCGTGTAACGCGAATGCGCGTGTCTAGTCAGGCGCCGCCCCTGGGCACGCCGTGTGCCGCGCAAAACGGTTATCGACATGGTCATGTGGATCCCAACAACGGCTTGGACGCTGTTTAGCGTAATACGCCAAACACCTAAATAAACACGTGAATACACGTGTTTGTGTAGTTGATGCCGGCTGCCCTTACGCGCAGCAAACATGATGTTGCGCACACAAATACTTATTTACATGTCAAATAGCATTCTCGCGCTTGGCGTTGTAAAACGGATACTCGCATCACGAGAAGATAATCACATGTAATTAGATAATCGTTACGCGCAGGGACTCTCCACAAGCAGTTAGGAGGCCTAAACGCGGCTGTCAGGCCAAGCTGTAGGACTAGATGCAAGATTAGAGTCGCGCGGCCTTAAGCTGCGAAACACGCTAAATACTTTTATCGATAAGATATCACGTTACGCGAAGCAAAACATGCTATCGATTAGTTATTCGCTGCACGCAGTTTAGTGTTACACAGCAAACGCGTAAACAGCGATACGCTTTAAGAGGACTAAACGCGGCTGTCAGGCCAAGCTGTAGGCTAGATACAGGATTATAAGCGTAGAGGCATTAGACGCTAAACGCTTACGTTCCGGTTTATTGGGAGATATCACGTTACGCGCAGCAAACATGCTATCGATAACTTGGTGATACCATTTCGTGGCGCGCCCAAAATAGGTAAACACAGTAAAAGTACCTAAAACACCCTTTAAAGTGAGGCCAAAAAGAGGTAAAATGAGAGAAAGTGCATAAAAGCCCTTTAAATCTATAGCAACCCATTTATAGGAACATCGCGAAGTGGCGAAATACGATATTCTTATCGAGGTCTTTGTATGATTTGGTACACTTACAAACACGAGAATGGGTAAAGAAGGAAATTAGGGATATCACCTGATATTCTTATCGAGGTCTTTGTGTAATCGTGAATCACATGTTGATGTAGTCGTTACGTAATTAACCTATTTACCGTAACATCGTAATTATGTGGTGAGGCACAAAATGGGCCAAAAGCGCTCTAAACGCATAAAACCCCTTTAAATCTATAGCAAACACTTTTGCGGAGACGTGTTCGTATTCCACCCTTTTTCGTGGATCGCTCGGGGCTTCCGCATATGTATGTGATACTATAGTAATACTAGTTAGGGTTATTAGGTGTGTGCGTCTACTCAGTAGGCCCATATTAGCCTTCTTCACTGGCTTGACACGCTCTACTTCAATGTTAGGTGACATCGTATTGTTTTACATACGATGAGCTGATTACGTGCTCACGTGATGAGCGAAGAGTACAACAACACGCAGTTGCTGCGCAGCGCACAAACTCCACCAACAGTTAATAAGGGCCTTAAGGCGGCTGTCAGGCCTAAGCCTAGGGCTAGATACAGGATTAGAGTAGCGCGGCTTTAAGCTGCGAAACACGATAATTACGTATTCAACTACAAATACCATAAATACGAGATTCTTATCGAGGTCTTTGTACGATCCGCGGAATACGTCGAACACAGTGATGCCACGTAACTAAGCATAGGGTCGTATTTAAGCAAACACAGTAAAGTGCGTTAAAACCCCTTTAAAGCGGTACCAAAAAGAGGTAAAATGAGAGAAAGTGCACAAAAGCCCTTTAAATCTATAGCAAACCAATTATAGGAACATCGCGAAGTGGCGGAATACGATATTCTTATCGAGGTCTTTGTATGGTTTTGGTACATCTTCAAGCATGAGAATGGTAAAAGAAGGAAATCAGAGGTATTAAGTTATAACTCTTATCGAGGTCTTTGTGTAATCGTGAATCACATGTTGATGTAGTCGTTACGTAATTAACCTATTTACCGTAACATCGTAATTATGTGGCGAGGCACAAAATGGCCTAAAAGCACCATAAACGCAATAAACCCCTTTAAATCTATAGCAAACACTTTCGCGGAGACATGTTCGTATTTACCTATTTTAGCGTAGATGCGTTTGACCTTCCGCATATGTATGTGATACTATAGTAATACTAGTTAGGGTTATTAGAGTGTACTGCCTGCTTAGTAGGGCCATGTTACCCTTCTCTGGCTTGGAACACTCCTTCAATGTTAGGTGACATCGTATTGTTTTACATACGATGAGCTGATTACGTGCTCACGTGATGAGCGAAGAGTACAAGAACAACATTACGTGTAATGGAATTAGCTGCGGCACGCCCGTGCAGCCCACACGTGTGTACTCCAATACGCAACAAATACATGCACGTCGCGAAACACGTGCACGGTTTGATCCCAATTCGCTAGAGGCAAACACGTTAACATACATGTTAAATCGTTACACTTGCCGTTGTCGCCCACACCCAAAAGGCCACTTTTCACCGTACACGAAATAAGTGTAAACGTGAATATGTGCTTCTAGAGGCTGAATTACATGCTATCGCGATTCGCAAGATCCGATTTGGACTTCCCAAATCTGGGAATACGAAAGTTGTGCCACGCAAAACGGTTATCGACATGGTCATGTGGATCCCCAACAACGGCTTGGACGCTGTTTAGCGTAATACGCCAAACACCTAAATAAACACGTGTATTCACGTGTTTGTGTAGTTGATGCCGGCTGGCCTTACGCGCAGCGAAACCAAACGCGACGTTCACGAAACCACAACGTGTTGTGCATGTAGTGAATACCTTGATTACGGGCTTCCAGAAGGCGAATCAGATGATATCCAAAATCGGAATCACGAAGTTGTGTTTGTGATTTTAGGTGTGTCGAGATATTATCGTAGCCAGATATCCAACACGACGTGCGCAATGCGTAGAGATTTACTGTAATTAAGCCAATATTCGCCCAATTACGGGTTTGGCGGATCAAGGCCGATCTGCAGTACATTAACATACTGTGAAACTACGTTTTACACGTGTATTCGCATGTATTGTAACATAGCGAACCCCCCCCTGTAAATAGGCATGTTATGATATTAGCTAAACGTAATATCGATAATAAATGCACAAAAGAAACCTTTTAAACGGTTTACCAAACGAATCTCTTAAAGGGCGTTCTGTGATGGGCCAACAATTCTCATCCATCCTAACTTTGGTGGATTGGGTCTCTCACAGACAAGTGATATTTCGAGCTAATGGTGCGGATTTGGCTAAACCCCTAAAAGTGGATGTTCGAGGTGTGGTGCATATGTATGTGATACTATAGTGAATACGTGTCTTGCTATAGAATAGCAATACGACGTGAACTTGTAGTGACACGCTTGATGGCGCGCCATAGTACATTACACGCACAGCATGCTTTATAATAGTTACGTGTAGATGATAAGATATACACGTTACTAGTCTAAGGCTATGTACCTATATAAGGATACACTACAAGCTGTAACTAATAAAGATAACTACGTTAGAGTTGTTAAGGCAACCAATTAGTTATTAGGCTAAGCACAGTGATGATGTGGATAACTCTTAGCTGAGCTAAGAAGGGAAGGAACATAAGATGATCATCACTGAGTAGAAGCACTGCAGTACCACTGTAGACTGTAGTGAGTGCTACGATGATTGTACTGTTGTGCCTATAAGAATATAATGAGCAGACATAATATGTTTAGCGGAGCTTAACAAAGCCATGCTCTTAGTTCTTTAATGCTTCCACGTCAAGCACAGCAAAGAGCTTAGTGATCATATGGTTGCTTATGATGGGAGTGGCCTTCATGGGATACGTCCTTCCTTGAGGACTGATGTCATACTGAGCCCTCACTGTTATAACTAACTTGATAACGGTGCTTCCTGTTGTAGGAAAGGATGTACTCCAATAAGCATTACTGAAGCACTCCGTATTATTCTATGACTTTGCTTGAGTTCTTAATGGATAATCCTATAAGTCTTTATGCTGTAGCTACAGCTAGCAAGACTACTTCATCTACGACAAGATAACTATGGTTAGGTTATGATGGAAGAGCACATCGTAACTCTATACTGCTCATGTAAACATTACAACTCTGCTGACGAATGTTATTGTGGAAGGGCTGACTGCAGGTGATGAATACCTTTAGGAACATTAAGTATATGTTTATATATATACATTTTGTATGTGTACCTACATGTACCGCAGGCCCTGTACGCCCATGAGCAGCTACACGCGCTACACGTGTACGCTACTTACCTACAATACATCTACTTCCGAACCGCAGGTGAGTTGCCGCACGAGCCGCCTATAACTATTTCTACGAGCTGGTGATCATGACATGTAATCATGATATCGCGTATCTAGTGCGTAACGCGTGTAACGCGAATGCGCGTGTCTAGTCAGGCGCCGCCCCTGGGCACGCCGTGTGCCGCGCAAAACGGTTATCGACATGGTCATGTGGATCCCAACAACGGCTTGGACGCTGTTTAGCGTAATACGCCAAACACCTAAATAAACACGTGAATACACGTGTTTGTGTAGTTGATGCCGGCTGCCCTTACGCGCAGCAAACATGATGTTGCGCACACAAATACTTATTTACATGTCAAATAGCATTCTCGCGCTTGGCGTTGTAAAACGGATACTCGCATCACGAGAAGATAATCACATGTAATTAGATAATCGTTACGCGCAGGGACTCTCCACAAGCAGTTAGGAGGCCTAAACGCGGCTGTCAGGCCAAGCTGTAGGACTAGATGCAAGATTAGAGTCGCGCGGCCTTAAGCTGCGAAACACGCTAAATACTTTTATCGATAAGATATCACGTTACGCGAAGCAAAACATGCTATCGATTAGTTATTCGCTGCACGCAGTTTAGTGTTACACAGCAAACGCGTAAACAGCGATACGCTTTAAGAGGACTAAACGCGGCTGTCAGGCCAAGCTGTAGGCTAGATACAGGATTATAAGCGTAGAGGCATTAGACGCTAAACGCTTACGTTCCGGTTTATTGGGAGATATCACGTTACGCGCAGCAAACATGCTATCGATAACTTGGTGATACCATTTCGTGGCGCGCCCAAAATAGGTAAACACAGTAAAAGTACCTAAAACACCCTTTAAAGTGAGGCCAAAAAGAGGTAAAATGAGAGAAAGTGCATAAAAGCCCTTTAAATCTATAGCAACCCATTTATAGGAACATCGCGAAGTGGCGAAATACGATATTCTTATCGAGGTCTTTGTATGATTTGGTACACTTACAAACACGAGAATGGGTAAAGAAGGAAATTAGGGATATCACCTGATATTCTTATCGAGGTCTTTGTGTAATCGTGAATCACATGTTGATGTAGTCGTTACGTAATTAACCTATTTACCGTAACATCGTAATTATGTGGTGAGGCACAAAATGGGCCAAAAGCGCTCTAAACGCATAAAACCCCTTTAAATCTATAGCAAACACTTTTGCGGAGACGTGTTCGTATTCCACCCTTTTTCGTGGATCGCTCGGGGCTTCCGCATATGTATGTGATACTATAGTAATACTAGTTAGGGTTATTAGGTGTGTGCGTCTACTCAGTAGGCCCATATTAGCCTTCTTCACTGGCTTGACACGCTCTACTTCAATGTTAGGTGACATCGTATTGTTTTACATACGATGAGCTGATTACGTGCTCACGTGATGAGCGAAGAGTACAACAACACGCAGTTGCTGCGCAGCGCACAAACTCCACCAACAGTTAATAAGGGCCTTAAGGCGGCTGTCAGGCCTAAGCCTAGGGCTAGATACAGGATTAGAGTAGCGCGGCTTTAAGCTGCGAAACACGATAATTACGTATTCAACTACAAATACCATAAATACGAGATTCTTATCGAGGTCTTTGTACGATCCGCGGAATACGTCGAACACAGTGATGCCACGTAACTAAGCATAGGGTCGTATTTAAGCAAACACAGTAAAGTGCGTTAAAACCCCTTTAAAGCGGTACCAAAAAGAGGTAAAATGAGAGAAAGTGCACAAAAGCCCTTTAAATCTATAGCAAACCAATTATAGGAACATCGCGAAGTGGCGGAATACGATATTCTTATCGAGGTCTTTGTATGGTTTTGGTACATCTTCAAGCATGAGAATGGTAAAAGAAGGAAATCAGAGGTATTAAGTTATAACTCTTATCGAGGTCTTTGTGTAATCGTGAATCACATGTTGATGTAGTCGTTACGTAATTAACCTATTTACCGTAACATCGTAATTATGTGGCGAGGCACAAAATGGCCTAAAAGCACCATAAACGCAATAAACCCCTTTAAATCTATAGCAAACACTTTCGCGGAGACATGTTCGTATTTACCTATTTTAGCGTAGATGCGTTTGACCTTCCGCATATGTATGTGATACTATAGTAATACTAGTTAGGGTTATTAGAGTGTACTGCCTGCTTAGTAGGGCCATGTTACCCTTCTCTGGCTTGGAACACTCCTTCAATGTTAGGTGACATCGTATTGTTTTACATACGATGAGCTGATTACGTGCTCACGTGATGAGCGAAGAGTACAAGAACAACATTACGTGTAATGGAATTAGCTGCGGCACGCCCGTGCAGCCCACACGTGTGTACTCCAATACGCAACAAATACATGCACGTCGCGAAACACGTGCACGGTTTGATCCCAATTCGCTAGAGGCAAACACGTTAACATACATGTTAAATCGTTACACTTGCCGTTGTCGCCCACACCCAAAAGGCCACTTTTCACCGTACACGAAATAAGTGTAAACGTGAATATGTGCTTCCAGAGGCTGGATCAGATGATATCGAGATTCGCAAGATCCAATTTGAATTTCTCAAATCTGGGAATACGAAAGTTGTGCCCCGCAAAACGGTTTATCGACATGCTCATGTGGATCCCCAACAACGGCCTGGACGCTGTTTAGCGTAATACGCCAAACACCTAAATAAACATGTACATTCACGTGTTTGTGTAGTTGATGCCGGCTGGCCTTACGCGCAGCGAAACCAAACACGCTGTTTACGGTGTTGTGCATATCGTGTAACACTTTAAAAGGGTGTATTTAGCATTCTCGCGCTTCAGACCATAAATGGATGTTAGCGATCAACGCAAATCACTATGCATTCGTACGACACGTGGCATGACATGCGCAGTTGGTAAACAGTAGAATGGCTTGTACAGGCTTAGGGAGAATTAGGTAAGTAACACGTTACGCGCAGCGAACATGATGTTGCGCACACACAAATACTTATTTACATGCTAAATAGCATTCTCGCGCTTGACGTTGTAAAACGGATAGTCGCACCACGAGAAGATAATCACATGTAATTAAGACAATCGCTACGCGCAGTTGGACTCTCCACAAGCAGCGGTACCATTTAGGAGGCCTAAACGCGGCTGTCAGGCCAAGCTGTAGGGCTAGATACAGGATTATAAGCGTGGAGGCATTAGACGCTAAACGCTTACGTTCCGGTTTATTGGGAGATATCACGTTACGCGCAGCAAACATGCTATCGATAACTTGGTGATACCATTTCGTGGCGCGCCCAAAATAGGTAAAACACAGTAAAAGCACCTAAAACACCCTTTAAAGTGGGGCCAAAAAGAGGTAAAATGAGAGAAAGTGCACAAAAGCCCTTTAAATCTATAGCAAGCCATTTATTGGAACATCGCGAAGTGGCGGAATACGAGATTCTTATCGAGGTCTTTGTATGGTTTTGGTACATCTTAAAGCGCGAGAATGGTAAAAGAAGGAAATTAGGGATAGCACCTGATATTCTTATCGAGGTCTTTGTGTAATCGTGAATCACATGTTGATGTAGTCGTTACGTAATTAACCTATTTACCGTAACATCGTAATTATGCGGTGAGGCACAAAATGACCTAAAAGCACCATAAACGCAATAAACCCCTTTAAACCTATAGCAAACACTTTCGCGGGACATGTTCGTATTTTACCTATTTAGCGTAAGATGCGTTTGACCTTCCGCATATGTATGTGATACTATAGTAATACTAGTTAGGGTTATTAGAGTATATGTAAGCTAAGTAGCGCCATGTTACCCTTCTCTGGCTTGGAACCCTCCACTTCAAATGTTAGGTGACGTCGTATTGTTTACATACGATGAGCTGATCACGTGATCACGATGATGAGCGAAGAGTATAATAACAACACATAAAGTAAATAGGGCCTAAACGCGGCTGTCAGGCCTAGCTGTAGGGCTAGATACAGGATTAGAGTCGCGCGGCTTTAAGCTGCGAAACACGATAATTACGTATTCAACTACAAATACCATAAATACGATATTCTTATCGAGGTCTTTGTACGATCCGCGGCATACGTCGAACACAGTGATGTAACGGAACTAAGCATAGGATCATATTTAAGCAAAACAGTAAAGTACGTTAACCCCTTTAAAGCAGGGTCAAAAAGAGGTAAAATGAGAGAAAGTGCACAAAAGCCCTTTAAATCTATAGCAAACCAATTATAGGAACATCGCGAAGTGGCGGAATACGATATTCTTATCGAGGTCTTTGTATGGTTTTGGTACATCTTCAAGCACGAGAATGGTAAAAGAAGGAAATCAGAGGTATTAACAAATAACTCTTATCGAGGTCTTTGTGTAATCGTGGATCACATGTTGATGTAGTCGTTACGTAATTAACCTATTTACCGTAACATCGTAATTATGCGGTGAGGCACAAAATGGCCTAAAAGCACCATAAACGCAATAAACCCCTTTAAACCTATAGCAAACACTTTCGCGGAGACGTGTTCGTATTTACCTATTTAGCGTAGATGCGTTTGACCTTCCGCATATGTATGTGATACTATAGTGATACTAGTTAAGGTTATTAAGGTGTGTGTCTACTCAGTATGGCCATGTTACCCTTCACTGGCTTGGAGCACTCCACTTCAATGTTAGGTGACATCGTATTGTTTACATACGATGAGCTGATCACGTGATCACGTGATCCGCGAAGAGTGCAAGAACAGCATTACGTGTAATGGAATTAGCTGCGCGCGTACATGCAGGTGGCGCCCGTGCAGCCAATACGTGTATACTTTGGTACGCAACAAATATATGCACGTCGCGAAACACGTGCACGGTTTGATCCCCAATTCGCTAGAGGCAAAACACGTGAATACACATGTCAAATCACGTTACACTTGCCGTTGTCGCCCACATCCAAAGGCCACTTTTCACCGTACACGAAATAAGTGTAAACGTGAATATGTGCTTCCAGAGGCTGGATCAGATGATATCGAGATCCGCGATATCAAATGACACACGCTAAATCTGGGATCCGGAAGTTGGGACATGATCTTCTTGTGTCGGTAGCTTCTACTGCTAGCTCCGGAGCAAGAGGATGTCCTGTGATAGTTCGTGGTACAAGAGTAGCATCATATGCTACACGTAGCACTGCTATGCCTGTAGCTGGGGAGTACAAGTACACTGTACATGTTACACGCACGCGTATCTTATTATTAGTTAATACGTGCACACGTGATGAGCAAGTATGTTGTGCAGCAGCAAAGGCATGCATGAAGAACATTGTGCTAGCACAGTTAACTAAGTACTTGGAGTATATGCTGCACACAGTAAGTGGATACACTGTGAGTACCTACAATCAGAGCAGTCCTGTGTATGGATACTCTGTAGAGACTGTAGTTGTGTCCAGCAAGCAGTGCAGTGATGTACTCCACATCCCAGCATGGCATGCTACATTAAGAAGATGGTTCTGTATACGTGCTTGCTCTGCAGCAGCAATACGTAATAGGCCAGCACTGAGTACAACTACAACACTGTAGAGCTGTAGAGTATACAGCTTAGTGTGGCTAACAGGTTTAGCTCACTATGCTCCTTGTAACTACACAGTACTTCGCTACATGCACAAGCACTTCCTGCTGCAATGAACCGTTGGCACTGTAGAGCCACTGTACACTGTAAGGAGTACTGTATAGGGAGAGTACTAGCCTAGCAGCGCGCAGTACAAAGAGTTAGACTGCACATGTAATCATTAACAACACCAAGCTGATGAATGTTATTGTGGAATGGCTGACTGCAGTTGATGAATGACTTTAAACATATAGGATATGTTTAGATACACATTGTATGTGTACCTACACGTACCGTGGTGTCCCTTTGAGAGCCCTGTACCCACACCGCCGCGTGTATACCTAGAATGGCTTCCCGCACTTGTAGTCCTTCCCGAACTGCAGGTGAGTTTCCACGCAAGCCGCCTATAACTATTTCTACGAGTGGTGATCATGACATGTAATCATGATATCGCGTATCTAGTGCGTAACGCGTGTAACGCTAATGCGCGTATGCAGTCAGGCGCCGCCCCTGGGCACGCCCGTGCGCCGCCCGTGCAGCCCATACGTGTATACTTTGGTACGCAACAAATACATGCACGTCGCGAAACACGTGCACGGTTTGATCCCAATTCGCTAGAGGCAAAACACGTGAATGCACCTGTCAAATCACGTTACACTTGCCTTTGTCGCCCACACCCAAAAGGCCACTTTCACCGTACACGAAATAAGTGTAAACGTGAATATGTGCTTCCAGAGGCTGGATCAGATGATATCGAGATTCGCAAGATCCAATTTGAATTTCTCAAATCTGGGAATACGAAAGTTGTGCCCCGCAAAACGGTTTATCGACATGCTCATGTGGATCCCCAACAACGGCCTGGACGCTGTTTAGCGTAATACGCCAAACACCTAAATAAACATGTACATTCACGTGTTTGTGTAGTTGATGCCGGCTGGCCTTACGCGCAGCGAAACCAAACACGCTGTTTACGGTGTTGTGCATATCGTGTAACACTTTAAAAGGGTGTATTTAGCATTCTCGCGCTTCAGACCATAAATGGATGTTAGCGATCAACGCAAATCACTATGCATTCGTACGACACGTGGCATGACATGCGCAGTTGGTAAACAGTAGAATGGCTTGTACAGGCTTAGGGAGAATTAGGTAAGTAACACGTTACGCGCAGCGAACATGATGTTGCGCACACACAAATACTTATTTACATGCTAAATAGCATTCTCGCGCTTGACGTTGTAAAACGGATAGTCGCACCACGAGAAGATAATCACATGTAATTAAGACAATCGCTACGCGCAGTTGGACTCTCCACAAGCAGCGGTACCATTTAGGAGGCCTAAACGCGGCTGTCAGGCCAAGCTGTAGGGCTAGATACAGGATTATAAGCGTGGAGGCATTAGACGCTAAACGCTTACGTTCCGGTTTATTGGGAGATATCACGTTACGCGCAGCAAACATGCTATCGATAACTTGGTGATACCATTTCGTGGCGCGCCCAAAATAGGTAAAACACAGTAAAAGCACCTAAAACACCCTTTAAAGTGGGGCCAAAAAGAGGTAAAATGAGAGAAAGTGCACAAAAGCCCTTTAAATCTATAGCAAGCCATTTATTGGAACATCGCGAAGTGGCGGAATACGAGATTCTTATCGAGGTCTTTGTATGGTTTTGGTACATCTTAAAGCGCGAGAATGGTAAAAGAAGGAAATTAGGGATAGCACCTGATATTCTTATCGAGGTCTTTGTGTAATCGTGAATCACATGTTGATGTAGTCGTTACGTAATTAACCTATTTACCGTAACATCGTAATTATGCGGTGAGGCACAAAATGACCTAAAAGCACCATAAACGCAATAAACCCCTTTAAACCTATAGCAAACACTTTCGCGGGACATGTTCGTATTTTACCTATTTAGCGTAAGATGCGTTTGACCTTCCGCATATGTATGTGATACTATAGTAATACTAGTTAGGGTTATTAGAGTATATGTAAGCTAAGTAGCGCCATGTTACCCTTCTCTGGCTTGGAACCCTCCACTTCAAATGTTAGGTGACGTCGTATTGTTTACATACGATGAGCTGATCACGTGATCACGATGATGAGCGAAGAGTATAATAACAACACATAAAGTAAATAGGGCCTAAACGCGGCTGTCAGGCCTAGCTGTAGGGCTAGATACAGGATTAGAGTCGCGCGGCTTTAAGCTGCGAAACACGATAATTACGTATTCAACTACAAATACCATAAATACGATATTCTTATCGAGGTCTTTGTACGATCCGCGGCATACGTCGAACACAGTGATGTAACGGAACTAAGCATAGGATCATATTTAAGCAAAACAGTAAAGTACGTTAACCCCTTTAAAGCAGGGTCAAAAAGAGGTAAAATGAGAGAAAGTGCACAAAAGCCCTTTAAATCTATAGCAAACCAATTATAGGAACATCGCGAAGTGGCGGAATACGATATTCTTATCGAGGTCTTTGTATGGTTTTGGTACATCTTCAAGCACGAGAATGGTAAAAGAAGGAAATCAGAGGTATTAACAAATAACTCTTATCGAGGTCTTTGTGTAATCGTGGATCACATGTTGATGTAGTCGTTACGTAATTAACCTATTTACCGTAACATCGTAATTATGCGGTGAGGCACAAAATGGCCTAAAAGCACCATAAACGCAATAAACCCCTTTAAACCTATAGCAAACACTCGCGGAGAAGGGTAACATGGCCCTACTAAGCAGACAGTACACTCTAATAACCCTAACTAGTATTACTATAGTATCACATACATATGCGGAAGGCCAAACGCATCTACGCTAAATAGGTAAATACGAACACGTCTCCGCGAAAGTGTTTGCTATAGGTTTAAAGGGGTTTATTGCGTTTATGGTGCTTTTAGGTCATTTTGTGCCTCACCACATAATTACGATGTTACGGTAATAGGTTAATTACGTAACGACTACATCAACATGTGATCCACGATTACACAAAGACCTCGATAAGAGTTATTTGTTAATACCTCTGATTCCTTCTTTTACCATTCTCATGCTTGAAGATGTACCAAAACCATACAAAGACCTCGATAAGAATATCGTATTCCGCCACTTCGCGATGTTCCTATAATTGGTTTGCTATAGATTTAAAGGGCTTTTGTGCACTTTCTCTCATTTTACCTCTTTTTGGTACCGCTTTAAAGGGGTTTTGTCCTTTTACTGTTGGTGGAGTTTGTGTGCTGCGCACCTAACTTATGTGTTGTTGTTATACTCTTCGCTCATCATCGTGATCACGTGATCAGCTCATCGTATGTAAACAATACGATGGCACCTAACATTGAAGTGGAGTGTTCCAAGCAAGTGAAGGGGTGACATGTCCCTACTTAGCTTACATATATACTCTAATAACCCTAACTAGTATTACTATAGTATCACATACATATGCGGAAGCCCCGAGCGATCCACGCAAAAGGGTGGAATACGAACACGTCTCCGCGAAAGTGTTTGCTATAGATTTAAAGGGGTTTATTGCGTTTATGGTGCTTTTAGGCCATTTTGTGCCTCACCACATAATTACGATGTTACGTTAAATAGGTTAATTACGTAACGACTACATCAACATGCGATCCCCGATTACACAAAGACCTCGATAAGAGTTATAAGTTAATACCTCTGATTTCCTTCTTTTACCATTCTCGCGCTTGAAGATGTACCAAAACCATACAAAGACCTCGATAAGAATATCGTATTTCGCCACTTCGCGATGTTCCTATAATTGGTTTGCTATAGATTTAAAGGGCTTTTGTGCACTTTCTCTCATTTTACCTCTTTTTGGTACCGATTTAAAGGGTGTTTTAGGCACTTTGCTGTGTTTACCTATTTTGGGCGCGCCACGAAATGATATCACCAAGTTATCGATAGCATGTTTGCTGCGCGTAACGTGGTATCTCCCAATAAACCGGAACGTAAGCGTTTAGCGTCTAATGCCTCCACGCTTATAATCCTGTATTAGCCCTACAGCTTGGCCTGACAGCCGCGTTTTAGGCCTCCTAAAATGGTACCGCTGCTCGTAACGTGTTACTTACCTAATCCTCCCTAAGTCTGTACAAGCCATTCCACTGTTTACCAACTGCGCATGTCATGACACGTGCCGTACGAATACATAGTTATTTGCGTTGATCGCTAACATCCATTTTATGGTCTGAAGCGCGAGAATGCTAAATACACCCTTTGAGGTGTTACACGATATGAACAACACGTTGTGGTTTCGTGAACGTCGCGTTTGGTTTCGCTGCACGTAAGGCCAGCCGGCATCAACTACACAAACATGTGAATGCACATGTTTATTTAGGTGTTTTGGCGTATTACGCTAAATAGCGTCCAAGCCGTTGTTGGGAATCCACATGATCATGTCGATGAACCGTTTGCGTAGCACAACTTTCGTATTCACAGATTTGGGAAGTCCAAATCGGATCTTGCGAATCGCGATATCATGTAATGCAACCTCTAGAAGCACATATTCACGTTTACACTTATTTCGTGTACGGTGAAAAGTGGCCTTTGGGTGTGGGCGACAAAGGCAAGTGTAACGTGAGTTGACATGTGTATTCACGCGTTTGCCTCTAGCGAATTGGGGATCAAACCGTGCACGTGTTTCGCGACGTGCATGTATTTGTTGCGTATCAAAGTATACACGTGTTGGCTGCACGGGTCCCCGGGGCGGCACCTGATTGTACACGTGCATTCGCGTTACACGCGTTACGCACTAATACGCGATATCATGATTACATGTCATGATCACCAGCTCGTAGAAATAGTTATAGGCGGCTCCGCGGAGACTCACCTGCGGTTCGGGAAGGACTACAAGTGCGGGAAGTCATTCTAGGTATACACGCGGCTGGGCCAGCCGGCATCAACTACACAAACATGTGAATGCACATGTTTATTTAGGTGTTTTGGCGCATTACGCTAAATAGCGTCCAAGCCGTTGTTGGGAATCCACATGATCATGTCGATGAACCGTTTGCGTAGCACAACTTTCGTATTCCCAGATTTGGGAAGTCCAAATCGGATCTTGCGAATCGCGATATCATGTAATGCAACCTCTAGAAGCACATATTCACGTTTACACTTATTTCGTGTACGGTGAAAAGTGGCCTTTGGGTGTGGGCGACAAAGGCAAGTGTAACGTGAGTTGACATGTGTATTCACGCGTTTGCCTCTAGCGAATTGGGGATCAAACCGTGCACGTGTTTCGCGGCGTGCATGTATTTGTTGTGTATCAAAGTATACACGTGTTGGCTGCACGGGTCCCCGGGCGGCACCTGAATAGTTATAGGCGGCTCCCGCGGAGACTCACCTGCGGTTCCGGAAGGACTACAAGTGCGGGAAGCCATTCCACAATAACATTCGTCAGCAGAGTTGTAATGTTTACATGCGCAGTCTAACTCTTTGTGCTGCGCGCTGCTAGGCTAGTACTCTCCCTATACAGTACTACAGTACTCCTTACAGTGTGTACAGTGGCTCTACAGTGCCAACGGTTCATTGCAGCAGGAAGTGCTTTGCATGCAGCGAAGTACTGTGTAGTTACAAGGAGCATAGTGAGCTAAGCCTGTTAGCCACACTCTACGCTGTATACTCTACAGCGCTACAGCTCTACAGTGTTGTAGTTGTACTCAGTGCTGGCCTATTACGTATTGCTGCTGTAGAGCAAGCACGTATACAGAACCATCTTCTTAATGTAGCATGCCATGCTAGTGATGTGGAGTACATCACTGCACTGCTTGCTGGACACAACTACAGTCTCTATAGAGTATCCATACACAGGACTGCTCTGATTGTATGTACTCACAGTGTATCCACTTACTGTGTGTAGCATATACTCTAAGCACTTAGTTAACTGTGCTAGCACAATGTTCTTCATGTATGTCTTTGCTGATGCACAACATACCTGCTCATCATAAGATACGCGTGCGTGTAACAGTACAGTGTACTTGTGTACTCCCCAGCTACAAGCATAGCAGTGCTACGTGTAGCATATGATGCTACTCTTGTACCACTAGCTATCACAGGACATCCTCTTGTTCCGGAGCTGTCAGTAGAATCACCTGACACAAGAAGATCATGTCCCAACTTCCGGATACCAGATTTAGCGTGTGCCATTTGATATCGCGGATCTCGGTATCATCTGATCCAGCCTCTGGAGCCCGTAATCAAGGTATTCACTACATGCACAACACGTTGTGGTTTCGTGAACGTCGCGTTTGGTTTCGCTGCACGTAAGGCCAGCCGGCATCAACTACACAAACATGTGAATGCACATGTTTATTTAGGTGTTTTGGCGCATTACGCTAAATAGCGTCCAAGCCGTTGTTGGGAATCCACATGATCATGTCGATGAACCGTTTGCGTAGCACAACTTTCGTATTCCCAGATTTGGGAAGTCCAAATCGGATCTTGCGAATCGCGATATCATGTAATGCAACCTCTAGAAGCACATATTCACGTTTACACTTATTTCGTGTACGGTGAAAAGTGGCCTTTGGGTGTGGGCGACAAAGGCAAGTGTAGGGACGCATACAATGTGTATCTAAACATATCCTATATGTTCTTAAAGGCATTCATCAACTGCAGTCAGCCATTCCACAATAACATTCATCAGCTTGTTGTTGTTAACCTTTCCATGTGCAGTCTAACTCTTTGTACTGCGCGCTGCTAGGCTCGTACTCTCCCTATACAGTACTCCTTACAGTGTACAGTAGCTCTACAGTGCTAATGGGAACACTAAGCTTTACTGTGTGTTCTATCATTGCAGCAGTCATGATGATCATCATGTCTTTGCTCTGTATACACATTGGCTTCTCCTGTAAGGTCCCTTGCTGGCCTATGCACAGCTGACTGCTAGAAGCACATACAGAAGCTAGTACAGATGCTTCTATTGTTCTAGCAAGCCTATACTTAAAAGTGGGCCTTTGTAAATGGACTCTGTCTGTCTACAGAAGAGTATTCATCACAAGTAGAGTGCTGCTGTTGTTGGCTAAGCTCACAGTGTATGCACTTACTGTGTGCAGTGTAGTGACAGTGTGCAGCATATACGCTTATTTAGAGGACGTAGAGCCGTAGGTAGCGGTGGTTGTACTTGTATGCTGCGCAGCTAATTCCATTACACGTAATGTTGTTCTTGTACTCTTCGCTCATCACCGTGATTAGCTCATCGTATGTAAACAATACGATGTCACCTAACATTGAAGTGCAGCGTATCAAGCCAGAGAAGGGTAACATGGCCCTACTAAGCAGACAGTACACTCTAATAACCCTAACTAGTATTACTATAGTATCACATACATATGCGGAAGGCCAAACGCATCTACGCTAAATAGGTAAATACGGAATAAGCGTGGCGGCATTAGACGCTAAAACGCTTACGTTCCGGTTTATTGGGAGATATCACGTTACGCGCAGCAAACATGCTATCGACAACTTGGTGATACCATTTCGTGGCGCGCCCAAAGAGGTAAACACAGTAAAAGTACCTAAAACACCCTTTAAAGTGGGGCCAAAAAGAGGTAAAATGAGAGAAAGTGCACAAAAGCCCTTTAAATCTATAGCAAACCATTTATTGGTACATCGCGAAATGGCGGAATACGATATTCTTATCGAGGTCTTTGTATGGTTTTGGTACATCTTTAAAGCGCGAGAATGGTAAAAGAAGGAAATTAGGGATATCGCCTGATATTCTTATCGAGGTCTTTGTGTAATCGTGGATCACATGTTGATGTAGTCGGTACGTAATTAACCTATTTACCGTAACATCGTAATTATGTGGTGAGGCACAAAATGACCTAAAAGCGCCATAAACGCAATAAACCCCTTTAAACCTATAGCAAACACTTTCGCGGAGACGTGTTCGTATTTACCTATTTAGCGTAGATGCGTTTGACCTTCCGCATATGTATGTGATACTATAGTAATACTAGTTAGGGTTATTAGAGTGTACTGCCTGCTTAGTAGGCCTATATCACCCTTCTCTGGCTTGATACGCTGCACTTCAATGTTAGGTGACATCGTATTGTTTACATACGATGAGCTGATCAGCGTGATCGCGATGATCCGCGAAGAGTATAACAACAACACGCAGTTGCTGCGCAGCACACAAACTCCACCAACAGTTAATAAGGGCCTAAACGCGGCTGTCAGGCCTAGCTGTAGGGCTAGATACAGGATTAGAGTCGCGAGGCTTTAAGCTGCGAAACACGATAATTACGTATTCAACTACAAATACCATAAATACGTTTAGAACGTAACCTCTTTAAATCTATAGCAACCCATTTATGTGAGATGCAGATGTTACGTTCTTATCGAGGTCTTTGTATGATTTGAGGGCGAGAATGGGCCTTACGATGACACGAACATGTTTATCGTAATATTCTTATCGAGGTCTTTGTATGATCCGCGGAATACGTCGAACACAGTGATGTCACGTAACTAAGCATAGGGTCATATTTAAGCAAATACAGTAAAGTACGTTAAAACCCCTTTAAAGCGGTACCAAAAAGAGGTAAAATGAGAGAAAGTGCATAAAAGCCCTTTAAATCTATAGCAACCCATTTATAGGAACATCGCGAAGTGGCGGAATACGATATTCTTATCGAGGTCTTTGTATGGTTTTGGTACATCTTCAAGCACGAGAATGGTAAAAGAAGGAAATCAGAGGTATTAACAAATAACTCTTATCGAGGTCTTTGTGTAATCGTGGCTCACATGTTGATGTAGTCGTTACGTAATTAACCTATTTACCGTAACATCGTAATTATGTGGTGAGGCACAAAATGACCTAAAAGCACCATAAACGCAATAAACCCCTTTAAACCTATAGCAAACACTTTCGCGGAGACGTGTTCGTATTTACCTATTTAGCGTAGATGCGTTTGACCTTCCGCATATGTATGTGATACTATAGTAATACTAGTTAGGGTTATTAGAGTGTGTACTGTCTGCTTAGTAGGGCATGTTACCCTTCTCTGGCTTGGGACACTCCACTTCAATGTTAGGTGACATCGTATTGTTTACATACGATGAGCTGATCATCGTGATCACGTGATCACGATGATGAGCGAAGAGTACAAGAACAACACATAAGTTAGCTGCGCAGCACACAAACTCCACCAACAGTTAATAAGGGCCTAAACGCGGCTGTCAGGCCTAGCTGTAGGGCTAGATACAGGATTAGAGTCGCGAGGCTTTAAGCTGACGAGGTCTTTGTACGATCCGCGGAATACGTCGAACACAGTGATGTCACGTAACTAAGCATAGGATCATAATTAAGCAAATACAGTAAAGGGGTTAAACCCCTTTAAAGCGGTACCAAAAAGAGGTAAAATGAGAGAAAGTGCATAAAAGCCCTTTAAATCTATAGCAACCCATTTATAGGAACATCGCGAAGTGGCGAAATACGATATTCTTATCGAGGTCTTTGTATGGTTTGGTACATCTTCAAGCGCGAGAATGGTAAAAGAAGGAAATCAGAGGTATTAAGTTATAACTCTTATCGAGGTCTTTGTGTAGACGTGAATCACATGTTGATGTAGTAGCCTATTTAACGTAACATCGTAATTATGCGGTGAGGCACAAAATGGCCTAAAAGCACCATAAACGCAATAAACCCCTTTAAATCTATAGCAAACACTTTCGCGGAGACGTGTTCGTATTTACCTATTTTAGCGTAGATGCGTTTGACCTTCCGCATATGTATGTGATACTATAGTGATACTAGTTAGGGTTATTAGAGTGTGTACTGTCTGCTTAGTAGGGCATGTTACCCTTCTCTGGCCTGGAACACTTCACTTCAATGTTAGGTGACATCGTATTGTTTACATACGATGAGCTGATCACGTGATCACGTGATCCGCGAAGAGTACAAGAACAACATTACGTGTAATGAAATTAGCTGCGCAGCATACAAGTACAACCACCGCTACCTACGGCTCTACGCCCTCTAAATAAGCTTATCGGTATCCGGAAGTTAGGACATGCTCTTCTTGTGTCAGGTGGTTACTGTAGGGCGTAAAACTGAAGGAGAACCGATCCCTCCAAGTGCTTATCGGTGTGTTATAAAGGGGGGTGAGGATAGTTACGTGTGAGTGTCTGAGGATCCTATGCGCAGCGTGGTCACTGGCCTCAGTCAACATAAGCCGGGAGAAGCTAATGCAAGTAGGGCCATTCGCAGACGAGCGTCAAGCCTTCGGGATATGGGCGTACTTACTAACGAGTAGCGACAAGCTCCTAGTATCAGCACCAGCTAACACATATCCTACTGTGCCCAACTATATTATGCTACTGCTTGGACCTATATACTGTACCACTTTGACCAACCATATTATGCTACTGCTTGGACTTTGTACTGTACCCAGGGGTGGGTGATCCAATAATCTTGACTGGTTTACCCCCGGCAGTAGGCTTAACCTTGGTCTAGTCTGTCTGCTGGGGTTGCTCTCTAGCATGTAAACCCTCTTACCAATCAAGTACTGAAAGGTAGTATCACCGATCCGTGGACGGCCTCCTCATTACGAGGTCGTGTCCCGCAACTGATACTCTAGTAGAAACGGGGATGAAGCTGTCAGTCTTGTCTGCCGTGAGAACGCAGCTGGGCTGTGCAGTGGCAGTCCTTAGTGCTATTGTGATGATGTGCGGACTGAGGTTCAGATTGCCTTCCAGGGGGAGCTATTGTGGAGGTAGGTAAGTGACGTAGAGTACCGGGACTGATGTTGATGGGCCTCGAGAACTGCCCAGCCTGACTGATAGTATAAGGCTTGCATCCTATAGGTGATGGTTGAGAGGGAGGTTGATTCTCCGGAGGAGTTGGCGTATGCGTGCTAGGCCTTACTACAGCCTAGCATGTGTGCAGACACTGAGCGCACGGGGGTGCATAGTCCATTCTTATGTTAGTAGTATGCCACGCGACGCACGTTAAGACCACTCACGGTACTTCGTCCCACCACACACTGCAAGTATAGCCATGTACAGACCATGGCCGAGAGCAACCATTACCAAGACGACTCACGGTATGCGCGCGGTCACTATCCCTACGTCCATTTCCTTCTTGTGACTCTGCCATTAGGTACTGCAGTGCCTAGTCTCATCCATTCTTCTTACCCTCCCCCGGGTGCTCCGTCTTATCGTGCCTTCCCGCTCCCCCTCTTCTTAGCCTATAGCTGCAGGTACTACTAGACGGGTCCATCAATGTAACCACTCAGTCCCGGTGTGCCAGATGATCAGATTGCGTGGAGGAGAAGTAGGTATGCGTGGCGACCCTGCGATGGGGACCCATGCTATGGCATTGCCGGCCTCCCAAGCTCTCGAGTTTGGGAGGTCCCGAAGACGGCCTTATGGAGAGGGACGATATTCGGTGTCGAAAAATAGCTGGGTTGGAAAGCTCAGACACGTTATTGTAGATATCCACATCCTTCTGGAGACCCCAAAATGAGGGCCGCCAAAAGGGGAAATACACTGAATACCAGGTACTCGTAGAGGCCCTACAGGGCCCATTACCCTGTACCTTAGCCTTCACCTCAGCCTAACCTCATCCTAAAAGCCCTCCGAATGCAATGAGTTACCGAGGAGAAACAGATCCCTACCCAACTCACATCTTCTAGATAGCGTTTTGTGCCTCTACGATATGACCTAAATAAGGTGTTTACTACACGTACGG
The DNA here is from genome assembly GCA_964019425.1 of Flectonema sp. DT1601. Taxonomy (NCBI): domain Eukaryota; phylum Euglenozoa; class Diplonemea; order Diplonemida; family Diplonemidae; genus Flectonema; species Flectonema sp. DT1601. Next base: position 7,544 of record CAXHTC010000005.1, on the reverse strand, counting down.
CTTTAGCTAATACGGGCGTGTAGAGAGAAACCCCCTTTGACGCCTCTTGTAGGGTATACAGCACCCTGAGGCTAGGTCAATATATACAGTCCCAAAAGATCTCCTGAGAGGCTTCTGAGCTGATCCTGAGGGTCTAAATCCCAGGATTCCAAGGGCAACTCGATATGAGGAGGTCCAAAAGGAGTCGTTTTGGAGTGTTTAGCCACCAAAAAGGACAGGGGCCAAAATAGGGAAACGACCTCAAACGTCCTAAACCCTCTATTACGCTATAGCAAATAGTAGGTGTCATCCTGGAATACGTGGGCCAGACTGGTATGCTAGCCTTCGTAGTCGGCTGAGCGCAGTATGTGATGTGACGAAGCGCTGCTGTGTCATGGCAATTACCAGTAATTGTCCTTACCACAGCTGTGGCCTGTACGTCAACCTGTTACACTGTAGCTACGACGGTAGATATGAAACGGGTGGCTTTAGCTGATATGGGCGTGTAGAGAGAAACCCCTTTGGCGCCTCTTGTAGAGGTAAATCACCTTCTGAGGCTAGGTCAAGACCCAGGCTTAAGACCTCCTGAGACACTTCTGAGACGGTCCCAGACCTTCAATAGGTTGTTGTTATGTCCCAGAATCGTATTTAACCTCTTTAGGCTTAAATTGGGTAAACAGCACCAAATGACCTAAAACCCCTTTAAATCTATAGCAAACATCTGGAGCTGGCCAAGGTCGAATTAGACCCTTTTCCGTGGATCGCCGGGACCTTGCGCATATGTATGTGATACTATAGTGTTAGGAGGGTTGGTTATGAGCTACTATGAGCTCATAGCACTGTGCCTCTAGCCTGTTTAGACCTGTTCGGGAGCGTCTTGAGATGGTCCAGATGAGGTCGTGAGACGATCATATGAGGTCATTAGATCTCTTGAGAGGCTTCTGACGAGGTCCTGAGATCTCCTGAGAGGCTTATGAGCCGCTCCTGATAAGCTCTAGGCCTCCTAAGAGGCGCTAAGCCTCATTAATAATATAGCGTGTAACGCGTACAGACGGAGCGTAGCGATAACTGCTCCGCAGGATTAGAGTCTACTTCCTTAGAGAGTGAGAGATCGTTGAGTGGGATCTGGATGAGAAGCACGAGTACGATATTGGTACTTCGCCTTGTACCTTAAGGCTACTGAGACCCTTTTGAGAGGTCCAAATCCTGGTCTGCAGGGTAAATCAGGGTGTTCCGCGCCACTGAGTAGACGGATCTGAGGATCCCAGAGCATGATCTGGAGGTATACATTAAGAATCACCCTAAAACCCCTTTAAATGGGGGTCAAAAAGAGCACTTTTGGAAGGAAAATGTCCTAAAACCCCTTTAAATCTATAGCAAACCCTTTTTGGGACCTCCCGAAAATGGTGATATTTGGGATTCTTATCGAGATCTTTGTGCAAATCGAGATCCCAAAAGTGGCCTAACTAGAAAGTTGGCCTCCGGACCCCAGATTCTTATCGAGATCTTTGTATGGGACAACCAAATTAAGGTGTTTCAACTGATATGAGATCGTATTTAAGTGTTTTAGGTCGTTTTAGGGAAAACGGCTCCAAAACGCATAAAACCCCTTTAAATCTATAGCAAACTTCTGGAGCTGGGAAGGCCCAAAATAGACCCTTTTTCGTGGATCGCTCGGGGCTTCCGCATATGTATGTGATACTATAGTGTTAGTGGGTGGCTTGAGATGCTCGTGGAGCACCTCAGACGGGCTTGGAGAGGCTCAAATCAGACTGTAGGCTTGTAAAACAAGGTGTTTTGGCGCACTGAGTAGACGGATCTGAGACGACGGTCCAGAATCACCTCCTGAGACGGTCCAAATCATGGTGTCCCGAGACAGCTAGGAGACAGTAGATATGCTGTTCATGTCCTACTGAGTAGACGGATCATGTGCCACTAAGCAGAGGGATCATATCGTACTAAGCATAGGTCCATACCCTACTGAGTAGACGGATACCTGTCACACAGCTAGTCCATACCCTACTGAGTAGACGGATACCTGTCCCAACCTTGGCTCTGCCAGCATACACACTCAGGTACAGCCTAATGGCGGCGCCACCTGAGGTATCCAATACGCATCCAATACAGGCCTCTCTGTGAGGGCGCTATAATCCCTCCAGAGAGAGTCATATCCCACACTACTTCATCTCATCTCGCTGTGGCTGTTACTGTCTGTAGTCTTGTAGATACATGAGTACATACAACCTCTCCACAGTCCTTGTGAGACCTATATACTGTTGCCCACGTGATCACACGTGTCTAGCTGTGTACCAGGACTCCGACTATTACAGCCATTTGCTCCCCGTCTGTGCACACTGTTTGGCATACACATATACTACATCATTGTACAGGCACGTCTAGACTACTGTACATGTCGCTACGTAATAGCTAATGCCAAAGGGTACCTTGCCTCGAGCTCATTGTCGTCTTACTTTCTATGGATGGTACAGCCATGCTTCTCACTGTGTCCCAGTATTGCTATGTTCATTGATGGGTTATACCCCGCTGACGGAGGGTGCTAGTTCCGGACCATAAGCCTGATACAGTATAAGTACTCGTACGCAAGGACTGTCTTACATTGCTCCATCGCCTGTCTCACTGAGAGTACCTGCACAGTGAAGTATCCGATCACCTAGGTGATCCCTATCCTATATCACATCCACCTCATCTTGAGGCCTGTCAAGTAATGGTATCTGTAGCCTCGACGGTAGATATGACGTCCTGCGACACCTCGTATACATGTCCCAGCACAGCTAGCACAGGCTACCATGTCCCAGCACAGTCAATACACTGCCTAGATCGTACTGAGTAGAAGCAGATGTGCACCCAATACGTAGCACAGCATCCTACCTGAACATTGGCTATGCCAGCACGAGACCTGTCCAGAGCGGCACGATGCGCTCTGAGACAGCATTCACCCCACCAATACCGAACCGCATCACGCGACGTACGGGTACTTGCCGCCACACGGGAATAAACTGCAGCTGCGTCACTCATTACTGCCGCTAGTGTAAGTAATCAAGCGACGGAACAATCATCTTGAGACCCCAGGGGAGCTACGCCTAAGTAATCGCGAGCCTGGGTTAGTTGCCGTAGTTGCTGCCTTCTTCAGCGTGCGGTAGCGATGGGAGACGTGTCGAGTTGTCTGCTAGTCGAGTTGGCGTGGCGTTGTCATCGGTATCATAAGCGTTCGGTCTTCCGCGGGCCCTAGGTTATACAAATAGGGGACATGAATGCCTGCGACTACTTGGGGTTGGATTGTCTAGTTGTGTGCGCTACGACTTCTTAGAAGGGGGGTGTAGTTAGCATGCAGGATCTGGGATTGTTGATGGAGTGGATAGCACAGGGGAGTAGCCCGCGCAGAGATGCGTCAGGTGGTCCTAGACATGGAGTCGATATGGAAGACCTTCCATAGGCGAGAGCCTCGAGTCGTGAGCCCGCTATCGGTCCCTCTGTCGTCACTGTGTGCCTTAGAGCGGCGCCCACTTTCCCTTCACGCCTGGAGCTACAGCAGCACTCGTGGGACATCTGTAATGTTATACCCGCTCTTGACTTTCAAAAGGTTCCCTCCGGGGTTCACTGCAAACTTTGACATGGCACCTTCCTGCCTGGCGGCATGCAACCAAAGCGACCCCCTATCGGTTACTGTAGGGCGTAAAACTGAAGGAGAACCGATCCCTCCAAGTGCTTATCGGTGTGTTATAAAGGGGGGTGAGGATAGTTACGTGTGAGTGTCTGAGGATCCTATGCGCAGCGTGGTCACTGGCCTCAGTCAACATAAGCCGGGAGAAGCTAATGCAAGTAGGGCCATTCGCAGACGAGCGTCAAGCCTTCGGGATATGGGCGTACTTACTAACGAGTAGCGACAAGCTCCTAGTATCAGCACCAGCTAACACATATCCTACTGTGCCCAACTATATTATGCTACTGCTTGGACCTATATACTGTACCACTTTGACCAACCATATTATGCTACTGCTTGGACTTTGTACTGTACCCAGGGGTGGGTGATCCAATAATCTTGACTGGTTTACCCCCGGCAGTAGGCTTAACCTTGGTCTAGTCTGTCTGCTGGGGTTGCTCTCTAGCATGTAAACCCTCTTACCAATCAAGTACTGAAAGGTAGTATCACCGATCCGTGGACGGCCTCCTCATTACGAGGTCGTGTCCCGCAACTGATACTCTAGTAGAAACGGGGATGAAGCTGTCAGTCTTGTCTGCCGTGAGAACGCAGCTGGGCTGTGCAGTGGCAGTCCTTAGTGCTATTGTGATGATGTGCGGACTGAGGTTCAGATTGCCTTCCAGGGGGAGCTATTGTGGAGGTAGGTAAGTGACGTAGAGTACCGGGACTGATGTTGATGGGCCTCGAGAACTGCCCAGCCTGACTGATAGTATAAGGCTTGCATCCTATAGGTGATGGTTGAGAGGGAGGTTGATTCTCCGGAGGAGTTGGCGTATGCGTGCTAGGCCTTACTACAGCCTAGCATGTGTGCAGACACTGAGCGCACGGGGGTGCATAGTCCATTCTTATGTTAGTAGTATGCCACGCGACGCACGTTAAGACCACTCACGGTACTTCGTCCCACCACACACTGCAAGTATAGCCATGTACAGACCATGGCCGAGAGCAACCATTACCAAGACGACTCACGGTATGCGCGCGGTCACTATCCCTACGTCCATTTCCTTCTTGTGACTCTGCCATTAGGTACTGCAGTGCCTAGTCTCATCCATTCTTCTTACCCTCCCCCGGGTGCTCCGTCTTATCGTGCCTTCCCGCTCCCCCTCTTCTTAGCCTATAGCTGCAGGTACTACTAGACGGGTCCATCAATGTAACCACTCAGTCCCGGTGTGCCAGATGATCAGATTGCGTGGAGGAGAAGTAGGTATGCGTGGCGACCCTGCGATGGGGACCCATGCTATGGCATTGCCGGCCTCCCAAGCTCTCGAGTTTGGGAGGTCCCGAAGACGGCCTTATGGAGAGGGACGATATTCGGTGTCGAAAAATAGCTGGGTTGGAAAGCTCAGACACGTTATTGTAGATATCCACATCCTTCTGGAGACCCCAAAATGAGGGCCGCCAAAAGGGGAAATACACTGAATACCAGGTACTCGTAGAGGCCCTACAGGGCCCATTACCCTGTACCTTAGCCTTCACCTCAGCCTAACCTCATCCTAAAAGCCCTCCGAATGCAATGAGTTACCGAGGAGAAACAGATCCCTACCCAACTCACATCTTCTAGATAGCGTTTTGTGCCTCTACGATATGACCTAAATAAGGTGTTTACTACACGTACGGCTTTAGCTAATACGGGCGTGTAGAGAGAAACCCCCTTTGACGCCTCTTGTAGGGTATACAGCACCCTGAGGCTAGGTCAATATATACAGTCCCAAAAGATCTCCTGAGAGGCTTCTGAGCTGATCCTGAGGGTCTAAATCCCAGGATTCCAAGGGCAACTCGATATGAGGAGGTCCAAAAGGAGTCGTTTTGGAGTGTTTAGCCACCAAAAAGGACAGGGGCCAAAATAGGGAAACGACCTCAAACGTCCTAAACCCTCTATTACGCTATAGCAAATAGTAGGTGTCATCCTGGAATACGTGGGCCAGACTGGTATGCTAGCCTTCGTAGTCGGCTGAGCGCAGTATGTGATGTGACGAAGCGCTGCTGTGTCATGGCAATTACCAGTAATTGTCCTTACCACAGCTGTGGCCTGTACGTCAACCTGTTACACTGTAGCTACGACGGTAGATATGAAACGGGTGGCTTTAGCTGATATGGGCGTGTAGAGAGAAACCCCTTTGGCGCCTCTTGTAGAGGTAAATCACCTTCTGAGGCTAGGTCAAGACCCAGGCTTAAGACCTCCTGAGACACTTCTGAGACGGTCCCAGACCTTCAATAGGTTGTTGTTATGTCCCAGAATCGTATTTAACCTCTTTAGGCTTAAATTGGGTAAACAGCACCAAATGACCTAAAACCCCTTTAAATCTATAGCAAACATCTGGAGCTGGCCAAGGTCGAATTAGACCCTTTTCCGTGGATCGCCGGGACCTTGCGCATATGTATGTGATACTATAGTGTTAGGAGGGTTGGTTATGAGCTACTATGAGCTCATAGCACTGTGCCTCTAGCCTGTTTAGACCTGTTCGGGAGCGTCTTGAGATGGTCCAGATGAGGTCGTGAGACGATCATATGAGGTCATTAGATCTCTTGAGAGGCTTCTGACGAGGTCCTGAGATCTCCTGAGAGGCTTATGAGCCGCTCCTGATAAGCTCTAGGCCTCCTAAGAGGCGCTAAGCCTCATTAATAATATAGCGTGTAACGCGTACAGACGGAGCGTAGCGATAACTGCTCCGCAGGATTAGAGTCTACTTCCTTAGAGAGTGAGAGATCGTTGAGTGGGATCTGGATGAGAAGCACGAGTACGATATTGGTACTTCGCCTTGTACCTTAAGGCTACTGAGACCCTTTTGAGAGGTCCAAATCCTGGTCTGCAGGGTAAATCAGGGTGTTCCGCGCCACTGAGTAGACGGATCTGAGGATCCCAGAGCATGATCTGGAGGTATACATTAAGAATCACCCTAAAACCCCTTTAAATGGGGGTCAAAAAGAGCACTTTTGGAAGGAAAATGTCCTAAAACCCCTTTAAATCTATAGCAAACCCTTTTTGGGACCTCCCGAAAATGGTGATATTTGGGATTCTTATCGAGATCTTTGTGCAAATCGAGATCCCAAAAGTGGCCTAACTAGAAAGTTGGCCTCCGGACCCCAGATTCTTATCGAGATCTTTGTATGGGACAACCAAATTAAGGTGTTTCAACTGATATGAGATCGTATTTAAGTGTTTTAGGTCGTTTTAGGGAAAACGGCTCCAAAACGCATAAAACCCCTTTAAATCTATAGCAAACTTCTGGAGCTGGGAAGGCCCAAAATAGACCCTTTTTCGTGGATCGCTCGGGGCTTCCGCATATGTATGTGATACTATAGTGTTAGTGGGTGGCTTGAGATGCTCGTGGAGCACCTCAGACGGGCTTGGAGAGGCTCAAATCAGACTGTAGGCTTGTAAAACAAGGTGTTTTGGCGCACTGAGTAGACGGATCTGAGACGACGGTCCAGAATCACCTCCTGAGACGGTCCAAATCATGGTGTCCCGAGACAGCTAGGAGACAGTAGATATGCTGTTCATGTCCTACTGAGTAGACGGATCATGTGCCACTAAGCAGAGGGATCATATCGTACTAAGCATAGGTCCATACCCTACTGAGTAGACGGATACCTGTCACACAGCTAGTCCATACCCTACTGAGTAGACGGATACCTGTCCCAACCTTGGCTCTGCCAGCATACACACTCAGGTACAGCCTAATGGCGGCGCCACCTGAGGTATCCAATACGCATCCAATACAGGCCTCTCTGTGAGGGCGCTATAATCCCTCCAGAGAGAGTCATATCCCACACTACTTCATCTCATCTCGCTGTGGCTGTTACTGTCTGTAGTCTTGTAGATACATGAGTACATACAACCTCT
>CAXHTC010000003.1:0-48023 GCA_964019425.1 Flectonema sp. DT1601 | reverse complement strand
TTGTTTACATACGATGAGCTGCTCACGTGATCACGATGATGAGCGAAGAGTATAACAACAACACGCAGTTGCTGCGCAGCACACAAACTCCACCAACAGTAAATAGGGCCTAAACGCGGCTGTCAGGCCTAGCTGTAGGGCTAGATACAGGATTAGAGTCGCGCGGCTTTAAGCTGCGAAACACGATAATTACGTATTCAACTACAAATACCATAAATACGTTTAGAACGTACCTCTTTAAATCTATAGCAAACCCATTTATGTGAGATGCAGATGTTACGTTCTTATCGAGGTCTTTGTATGATTTGGGGCGAGAATGGGCCTTACGATGACACGAACATGTTTATCGTAACATTCTTATCGAGGCCTTTGTACGATCCGCGGAATACGTCGAACACAGTGATGTCACGTAACTAAGCATAGGATCATATCTAAGCAAATACAGTAAAAGTGCGTTAAACCCCTTTAAAGCAGGGCCAAAAAGAGGTAAAATGAGAGAAAGTGCACAAAAGCCCTTTAAATCTATAGCAAGCCATTTATTGGAACATCGCGAAGTGGCGGAATACGATATTCTTATCGAGGTCTTTGTATGGTTTTGGTACATCTTCAAGCACGAGAATGGTAAAAGAAGGAAATCAGAGGTATTAACAAATAACTCTTATCGAGGTCTTTGTGTAATCGTGGATCACATGTTGATGTAGTTCGTTACGTAATTAACCTATTTAACGTAACATCGTAATTATGTGGTGAGGCACAAAATGACCTAAAAGCACCATAAACGCATAAAACCCCTTTAAACCTATAGCAAACACTTTCGCGGAGACGTGTTCGTATTTACCTATTTAGCGTAGATGCGTTTGACCTTCCGCATATGTATGTGATACTATAGTGATACTAGTTAAGGTTATTAAGGTGTGTGTCTACTCAGTATGGCCATGTTACCCTTCACTGGCTTGGAGCACTCCACTTCAATGTTAGGTGACATCGTATTGTTTACATACGATGAGCTGATCACGCTGATGAGCGAAGAGTACAAGAACAACATTACGTGTAATGGAATTAGCTGCTCAGCATACAAGTACAACCACCGCTACCTACGGCTCTACGCCCTATAGGGATACCGCTACGCGGTACGCCTCTAAATAAGCGTATATGCGCTGTCAGGCTTTAGAACAACAAACACGTTGTTGATGAGATGTTGGTGAAACACGAAACATATGAAACCATTTGCGAAACGCGTAACAACATGTTACAGCCTGTTATACGGAATACGCACGTGTGCGTAATAACGTAATGCGTGTGCGCGCAGGCCCCTGTACGCCCCATGAGCAGCTACACGCGCTGTACGTGTACGCTACATTACCTACAATACATCTACTTCCGAACCGCAGTGGAGGAGCCGCATAAGCCGCCCATAACTATTTCTACGAGATGGTGATCATGACATGGAATCATGATATCGCGTATCTAGTGCGTAACGCGTGTAACGCGAATGCGCGTGTACAGTCAGGCGCCGCCCTTGGGCACGCCCGTGTGCCCGCCACGTGGTTACTCCAATACGCAACAAATACATGCACGTCGTAAAACACGTGCACGTGTTTGATCCCCAATTCGCTAGAGGCAAACAGTCGATCGACCTGTTAGTCGTAACGATTTAATGTACTTACACGCTGTTTACGCGAAACGCGCAAAACACGTGAATACACATGTCAAATCACGTTACACTTGCCGTTGTCACCCACACCCAAAGGCCACTTTTCACCGTACACGAAATAAGTGTAAACGTGAATATGTGCTTCCAGAGCCTGAATACCATGATATCCGCGATTCGCAAGATCCAATTTGGACTTCCCAAATCTGTGAATACGAAAGTTGTGCCGCGCAAAACGGTTTATCAACATGATCATGTGGCTCACCAACAGCGGCTTGGACGCTGTTTAGCGTAATACGCCAAACACCTAAATAAACATGTGCATTCACGTGTTTGTGTAGTCGATGCCGGCTGACCTTACGCGCAGCGAAACCAAACACTACGTTCACGAAACGACAACGTGTTGTTCATATCGTGTAGCACCTCAAAAGGGTGTTTAGCGTTCTCGCGCTTCAGACCATAAAATGGATGTTGGCGATCAACGTAAACACGTTACGCAAATACATAAACGTATTTAAGTAATTATAAGTATGTAGTTGTATAACGTAATACGTGTGTGCGGAGGCACCTATACGCCCTTAGAGGGTGCCCGCTACGCGGCACGCCCTCTAATAACGCGTGTACGCGTGTACAGGCTTTAGAACAACAAACACGTTGTTGATGAGATGTTGGTGAAACACGAAACATATGAAACCATTTGCGAAACGCGTAACAACATGTTACAGCCTGTTATACGGAATACGCACGTGTGCGTAATAACGTAATGCGTGTGCGCGCAGGCCCCTGTACGCCCCATGAGCAGCTACACGCGCTGTACGTGTACGCTACATTACCTACAATACATCTACTTCCGAACCGCAGGTGAGTAGCCGCATAAGCCGCCTATAACTATTTCTACGGGCTGGTGATCATGACATGTAATCATGATATCGCGTATCTAGTGCGTAACGCGTGTAACGCGAATGCGCGTGTACAGTCAGGCGCCGCCCTTGGGCACGCCCGTGTGCCCGCCACGTGGTTACTCCAATACGCAACGCCTCCACGCGCGTCGTGAAGCACGTGCACACGCTGTTTATGAACTACTCGGTTCATGTGACCTATTGTTCGCTACGTGTTCAACGTTGTAAAGCAATTCACGTATAATAACATTTGTATCAAATGCTTAGTAAGTTGATGCCTGCTGAAGCTATGTATTCAAAAGCGAATACTTATTTCATACACTTACACGTTTTGTGTAAACAGTGAAATAATCGATGGTCGCATCCTAAAGTTGTGCTGCCTATTTGTCTGTCGACACGTTGCCGTCGACTAGATATCCTACACGACCTTCTGTTAGCTACACGTACATACACGTGTTTGTATAGTTGATGCCGGCTTAAGCTACGTGCGGTGCAAGCTAACCACAGTTCACGAAACAACAACATGTTGTGCATACCGTGAATACCTTGATTACGTGTTTCCAATACATGAATCATATGATATCGAAATGCGCGATATCAAATTTACCATACCAAAATGGAATCACGAAGTTGTGCGACGAATTTACGTTTTAGATAAATTTACAAACGAAAACCAGCATAATTAGTTTTAGGTGTTGGCGAAACATTCGGTTGTACGTGTTGTAGCCCTATCCACTTTGGGCCTAATAAGGCTAAAGGCGCTTTAAAGGGTATTCCTCTCTAATTTGGGGTGTTGGACCCAAAATTGACACTTTGGTTTTTGGCCAGGGCCGGTTTTCCAACGGTTTTTCGGAAATCGCGAAATCGCTCGAAAAAGTGCATTCGGAAATATTGGGAATTTTACCATAAACCTCGTTTAGAAACCCGAAAACACCCGAAAAAGGAGGTAAAAACAGGCTATTTTAGGGTGTTTTTGGCCTATATCGTCGTATTTTAGGGTATTTGTGGTCTCCGGGTAAAATCCGGTGATTCCAAGGGGTTTGAGGCATAACAACCGAGGATTCCCACCCTAATGCGTCAATTCCCTACTCCGCGTGAGCACTTCGGTGTGATCGTGATGCGCGTTGAGCTTCGCTCCGCGGGCCTGTTCCTCTTCGTAGGACTCGCCACCTGTCTTGGAAAGCCCTCAGTGGTGGACCCTGCGCACAAGCCAATCCCATCTGATCTTACTTCATCTGCTCTTATTTCGTCGACGGTCATGCCGATATACAATCAAGTACATGCCAGTAACAGTACCTGTGTATAACGTTAGTTGGTCACGTAACTGTATACATCGCTGCATGCTTTGATGTATCTCCTACACATAAGTATTGACATACCAGCACTACGTTCGTTGTCACACTATGATGTTGCACTGTCGTTGTACTTGTTGCTGGTCATGTACATGCTACAGGTCATTCATGTCCTGTATTGTAATATGATTGCATGTGTACTTGTTCCACCTGCTGCCTTCTAAGACACAAGCAGTATACTTATATTCATAGCGTAGTGATATCAATGTACTATTGACTATCCGTACTATGCATTACATAACGTATCTATGTTATTAATTATGTATAGTATCTTATACGCATATGCGCTTTGTACTTTACTTTGTAATGAACTAAGCTGCTACGATACATTAGTGTATACTGTGTAAGTGCTTTACCTGACTTAACTTCTATGAGTACCGTGTGTACGTTACATCTGTTGTTCAGTGGAACTCGTCATCCTATTGACGACGTGTTCAGACACCGCTCTGCACGAAGGACATGTAACACCACTCCTTAGCAGGGAGGGTAAACTATCAGAATAGGTTTTGGGCGCACGAGTAAAATAACATGTAGATATACATATTATGGCGAGCCGCTAAGCTGTTTATAGTTACCACACAATAAGCGATACGCTTTAAGAGGCCCAAAACGCGGCTGTGAGGCTTTAGCTGTAGGGCTAGATACAGGATTATAAGCGTAGAGGCATTAGACGCTAAACGCTTACGTTCCGGTTTATTTGTGAGATGTCACGTTACGCGCAGCAAACATGCTATCGATAACTTGGTGATACGATTTCGTGGCGCGTCCAAAATAGGTAAACACAGTAAAAGTACCTAAAACACCCTTTAAAGGGGGTCAAAAAAGAGGTAAAATGAGAGAAAGTGCACAAAAGCCCTTTAAATCTATAGCAAGCCATTTATTGGAACATCGCGAAGTGGCGGAATACGATATTCTTATCGAGGTCTTTGTATGGTTTTGGTACATCTTCAAGCACGAGAATGGTAAAGAAGGAAATCAGAGGTATTAACAAATAACTCTTATCGAGGTCTTTGTACGATTTGTGGGTGCACATTTAGATTGCGATGTTTCTCTTGACGTGTTAGCGTAATATCGTATTTATGTGTTGAGGCACAAAATGGGCCAAAAGCGCTCTAAACGCATAAAACCCCTTTAAACCTATAGCAAACACTTTCGCGGGGACGTGTTCGTATTCCACCCCTTTTCGTGGATACGTTTGACCTTCCGCATATGTATGTGATACTATAGTAATACTAGTTAGGGTTATTAGAGTGTACTGTCTGCTTAGTAGGCCCATATTACCCGTCGCTGGCTTGATACGCTTTACTTCAATGTTAGGTGACATCGTATTGTTTACATACGATGAGCTGCTCACGTGATCACGATGATGAGCGAAGAGTATAACAACAACACGCAGTTGCTGCGCAGCACACAAACTCCACCAACAGTAAATAGGGCCTAAACGCGGCTGTCAGGCCTAGCTGTAGGGCTAGATACAGGATTAGAGTCGCGCGGCTTTAAGCTGCGAAACACGATAATTACGTATTCAACTACAAATACCATAAATACGTTTAGAACGTACCTCTTTAAATCTATAGCAAACCCATTTATGTGAGATGCAGATGTTACGTTCTTATCGAGGTCTTTGTATGATTTGGGGCGAGAATGGGCCTTACGATGACACGAACATGTTTATCGTAACATTCTTATCGAGGCCTTTGTACGATCCGCGGAATACGTCGAACACAGTGATGTCACGTAACTAAGCATAGGATCATATCTAAGCAAATACAGTAAAAGTGCGTTAAACCCCTTTAAAGCAGGGCCAAAAAGAGGTAAAATGAGAGAAAGTGCACAAAAGCCCTTTAAATCTATAGCAAGCCATTTATTGGAACATCGCGAAGTGGCGGAATACGATATTCTTATCGAGGTCTTTGTATGGTTTTGGTACATCTTCAAGCACGAGAATGGTAAAAGAAGGAAATCAGAGGTATTAACAAATAACTCTTATCGAGGTCTTTGTGTAATCGTGGATCACATGTTGATGTAGTTCGTTACGTAATTAACCTATTTAACGTAACATCGTAATTATGTGGTGAGGCACAAAATGACCTAAAAGCACCATAAACGCATAAAACCCCTTTAAACCTATAGCAAACACTTTCGCGGAGACGTGTTCGTATTTACCTATTTAGCGTAGATGCGTTTGACCTTCCGCATATGTATGTGATACTATAGTGATACTAGTTAAGGTTATTAAGGTGTGTGTCTACTCAGTATGGCCATGTTACCCTTCACTGGCTTGGAGCACTCCACTTCAATGTTAGGTGACATCGTATTGTTTACATACGATGAGCTGATCACGCTGATGAGCGAAGAGTACAAGAACAACATTACGTGTAATGGAATTAGCTGCTCAGCATACAAGTACAACCACCGCTACCTACGGCTCTACGCCCTATAGGGATACCGCTACGCGGTACGCCTCTAAATAAGCGTATATGCGCTGTCAGGCTTTAGAACAACAAACACGTTGTTGATGAGATGTTGGTGAAACACGAAACATATGAAACCATTTGCGAAACGCGTAACAACATGTTACAGCCTGTTATACGGAATACGCACGTGTGCGTAATAACGTAATGCGTGTGCGCGCAGGCCCCTGTACGCCCCATGAGCAGCTACACGCGCTGTACGTGTACGCTACATTACCTACAATACATCTACTTCCGAACCGCAGTGGAGGAGCCGCATAAGCCGCCCATAACTATTTCTACGAGATGGTGATCATGACATGGAATCATGATATCGCGTATCTAGTGCGTAACGCGTGTAACGCGAATGCGCGTGTACAGTCAGGCGCCGCCCTTGGGCACGCCCGTGTGCCCGCCACGTGGTTACTCCAATACGCAACAAATACATGCACGTCGTAAAACACGTGCACGTGTTTGATCCCCAATTCGCTAGAGGCAAACAGTCGATCGACCTGTTAGTCGTAACGATTTAATGTACTTACACGCTGTTTACGCGAAACGCGCAAAACACGTGAATACACATGTCAAATCACGTTACACTTGCCGTTGTCACCCACACCCAAAGGCCACTTTTCACCGTACACGAAATAAGTGTAAACGTGAATATGTGCTTCCAGAGCCTGAATACCATGATATCCGCGATTCGCAAGATCCAATTTGGACTTCCCAAATCTGTGAATACGAAAGTTGTGCCGCGCAAAACGGTTTATCAACATGATCATGTGGCTCACCAACAGCGGCTTGGACGCTGTTTAGCGTAATACGCCAAACACCTAAATAAACATGTGCATTCACGTGTTTGTGTAGTCGATGCCGGCTGACCTTACGCGCAGCGAAACCAAACACTACGTTCACGAAACGACAACGTGTTGTTCATATCGTGTAGCACCTCAAAAGGGTGTTTAGCGTTCTCGCGCTTCAGACCATAAAATGGATGTTGGCGATCAACGTAAACACGTTACGCAAATACATAAACGTATTTAAGTAATTATAAGTATGTAGTTGTATAACGTAATACGTGTGTGCGGAGGCACCTATACGCCCTTAGAGGGTGCCCGCTACGCGGCACGCCCTCTAATAACGCGTGTACGCGTGTACAGGCTTTAGAACAACAAACACGTTGTTGATGAGATGTTGGTGAAACACGAAACATATGAAACCATTTGCGAAACGCGTAACAACATGTTACAGCCTGTTATACGGAATACGCACGTGTGCGTAATAACGTAATGCGTGTGCGCGCAGGCCCCTGTACGCCCCATGAGCAGCTACACGCGCTGTACGTGTACGCTACATTACCTACAATACATCTACTTCCGAACCGCAGGTGAGTAGCCGCATAAGCCGCCTATAACTATTTCTACGGGCTGGTGATCATGACATGTAATCATGATATCGCGTATCTAGTGCGTAACGCGTGTAACGCGAATGCGCGTGTACAGTCAGGCGCCGCCCTTGGGCACGCCCGTGTGCCCGCCACGTGGTTACTCCAATACGCAACGCCTCCACGCGCGTCGTGAAGCACGTGCACACGCTGTTTATGAACTACTCGGTTCATGTGACCTATTGTTCGCTACGTGTTCAACGTTGTAAAGCAATTCACGTATAATAACATTTGTATCAAATGCTTAGTAAGTTGATGCCTGCTGAAGCTATGTATTCAAAAGCGAATACTTATTTCATACACTTACACGTTTTGTGTAAACAGTGAAATAATCGATGGTCGCATCCTAAAGTTGTGCTGCCTATTTGTCTGTCGACACGTTGCCGTCGACTAGATATCCTACACGACCTTCTGTTAGCTACACGTACATACACGTGTTTGTATAGTTGATGCCGGCTTAAGCTACGTGCGGTGCAAGCTAACCACAGTTCACGAAACAACAACATGTTGTGCATACCGTGAATACCTTGATTACGTGTTTCCAATACATGAATCATATGATATCGAAATGCGCGATATCAAATTTACCATACCAAAATGGAATCACGAAGTTGTGCGACGAATTTACGTTTTAGATAAATTTACAAACGAAAACCAGCATAATTAGTTTTAGGTGTTGGCGAAACATTCGGTTGTACGTGTTGTAGCCCTATCCACTTTGGGCCTAATAAGGCTAAAGGCGCTTTAAAGGGTATTCCTCTCTAATTTGGGGTGTTGGACCCAAAATTGACACTTTGGTTTTTGGCCAGGGCCGGTTTTCCAACGGTTTTTCGGAAATCGCGAAATCGCTCGAAAAAGTGCATTCGGAAATATTGGGAATTTTACCATAAACCTCGTTTAGAAACCCGAAAACACCCGAAAAAGGAGGTAAAAACAGGCTATTTTAGGGTGTTTTTGGCCTATATCGTCGTATTTTAGGGTATTTGTGGTCTCCGGGTAAAATCCGGTGATTCCAAGGGGTTTGAGGCATAACAACCGAGGATTCCCACCCTAATGCGTCAATTCCCTACTCCGCGTGAGCACTTCGGTGTGATCGTGATGCGCGTTGAGCTTCGCTCCGCGGGCCTGTTCCTCTTCGTAGGACTCGCCACCTGTCTTGGAAAGCCCTCAGTGGTGGACCCTGCGCACAAGCCAATCCCATCTGATCTTACTTCATCTGCTCTTATTTCGTCGACGGTCATGCCGATATACAATCAAGTACATGCCAGTAACAGTACCTGTGTATAACGTTAGTTGGTCACGTAACTGTATACATCGCTGCATGCTTTGATGTATCTCCTACACATAAGTATTGACATACCAGCACTACGTTCGTTGTCACACTATGATGTTGCACTGTCGTTGTACTTGTTGCTGGTCATGTACATGCTACAGGTCATTCATGTCCTGTATTGTAATATGATTGCATGTGTACTTGTTCCACCTGCTGCCTTCTAAGACACAAGCAGTATACTTATATTCATAGCGTAGTGATATCAATGTACTATTGACTATCCGTACTATGCATTACATAACGTATCTATGTTATTAATTATGTATAGTATCTTATACGCATATGCGCTTTGTACTTTACTTTGTAATGAACTAAGCTGCTACGATACATTAGTGTATACTGTGTAAGTGCTTTACCTGACTTAACTTCTATGAGTACCGTGTGTACGTTACATCTGTTGTTCAGTGGAACTCGTCATCCTATTGACGACGTGTTCAGACACCGCTCTGCACGAAGGACATGTAACACCACTCCTTAGCAGGGAGGGTAAACTATCAGAATAGGTTTTGGGCGCACGAGTAAAATAACATGTAGATATACATATTATGGCGAGCCGCTAAGCTGTTTATAGTTACCACACAATAAGCGATACGCTTTAAGAGGCCCAAAACGCGGCTGTGAGGCTTTAGCTGTAGGGCTAGATACAGGATTATAAGCGTAGAGGCATTAGACGCTAAACGCTTACGTTCCGGTTTATTTGTGAGATGTCACGTTACGCGCAGCAAACATGCTATCGATAACTTGGTGATACGATTTCGTGGCGCGTCCAAAATAGGTAAACACAGTAAAAGTACCTAAAACACCCTTTAAAGGGGGTCAAAAAAGAGGTAAAATGAGAGAAAGTGCACAAAAGCCCTTTAAATCTATAGCAAGCCATTTATTGGAACATCGCGAAGTGGCGGAATACGATATTCTTATCGAGGTCTTTGTATGGTTTTGGTACATCTTCAAGCACGAGAATGGTAAAGAAGGAAATCAGAGGTATTAACAAATAACTCTTATCGAGGTCTTTGTACGATTTGTGGGTGCACATTTAGATTGCGATGTTTCTCTTGACGTGTTAGCGTAATATCGTATTTATGTGTTGAGGCACAAAATGGGCCAAAAGCGCTCTAAACGCATAAAACCCCTTTAAACCTATAGCAAACACTTTCGCGGGGACGTGTTCGTATTCCACCCCTTTTCGTGGATACGTTTGACCTTCCGCATATGTATGTGATACTATAGTAATACTAGTTAGGGTTATTAGAGTGTACTGTCTGCTTAGTAGGCCCATATTACCCGTCGCTGGCTTGATACGCTTTACTTCAATGTTAGGTGACATCGTATTGTTTACATACGATGAGCTGCTCACGTGATCACGATGATGAGCGAAGAGTATAACAACAACACGCAGTTGCTGCGCAGCACACAAACTCCACCAACAGTAAATAGGGCCTAAACGCGGCTGTCAGGCCTAGCTGTAGGGCTAGATACAGGATTAGAGTCGCGCGGCTTTAAGCTGCGAAACACGATAATTACGTATTCAACTACAAATACCATAAATACGTTTAGAACGTACCTCTTTAAATCTATAGCAAACCCATTTATGTGAGATGCAGATGTTACGTTCTTATCGAGGTCTTTGTATGATTTGGGGCGAGAATGGGCCTTACGATGACACGAACATGTTTATCGTAACATTCTTATCGAGGCCTTTGTACGATCCGCGGAATACGTCGAACACAGTGATGTCACGTAACTAAGCATAGGATCATATCTAAGCAAATACAGTAAAAGTGCGTTAAACCCCTTTAAAGCAGGGCCAAAAAGAGGTAAAATGAGAGAAAGTGCACAAAAGCCCTTTAAATCTATAGCAAGCCATTTATTGGAACATCGCGAAGTGGCGGAATACGATATTCTTATCGAGGTCTTTGTATGGTTTTGGTACATCTTCAAGCACGAGAATGGTAAAAGAAGGAAATCAGAGGTATTAACAAATAACTCTTATCGAGGTCTTTGTGTAATCGTGGATCACATGTTGATGTAGTTCGTTACGTAATTAACCTATTTAACGTAACATCGTAATTATGTGGTGAGGCACAAAATGACCTAAAAGCACCATAAACGCATAAAACCCCTTTAAACCTATAGCAAACACTTTCGCGGAGACGTGTTCGTATTTACCTATTTAGCGTAGATGCGTTTGACCTTCCGCATATGTATGTGATACTATAGTGATACTAGTTAAGGTTATTAAGGTGTGTGTCTACTCAGTATGGCCATGTTACCCTTCACTGGCTTGGAGCACTCCACTTCAATGTTAGGTGACATCGTATTGTTTACATACGATGAGCTGATCACGCTGATGAGCGAAGAGTACAAGAACAACATTACGTGTAATGGAATTAGCTGCTCAGCATACAAGTACAACCACCGCTACCTACGGCTCTACGCCCTATAGGGATACCGCTACGCGGTACGCCTCTAAATAAGCGTATATGCGCTGTCAGGCTTTAGAACAACAAACACGTTGTTGATGAGATGTTGGTGAAACACGAAACATATGAAACCATTTGCGAAACGCGTAACAACATGTTACAGCCTGTTATACGGAATACGCACGTGTGCGTAATAACGTAATGCGTGTGCGCGCAGGCCCCTGTACGCCCCATGAGCAGCTACACGCGCTGTACGTGTACGCTACATTACCTACAATACATCTACTTCCGAACCGCAGTGGAGGAGCCGCATAAGCCGCCCATAACTATTTCTACGAGATGGTGATCATGACATGGAATCATGATATCGCGTATCTAGTGCGTAACGCGTGTAACGCGAATGCGCGTGTACAGTCAGGCGCCGCCCTTGGGCACGCCCGTGTGCCCGCCACGTGGTTACTCCAATACGCAACAAATACATGCACGTCGTAAAACACGTGCACGTGTTTGATCCCCAATTCGCTAGAGGCAAACAGTCGATCGACCTGTTAGTCGTAACGATTTAATGTACTTACACGCTGTTTACGCGAAACGCGCAAAACACGTGAATACACATGTCAAATCACGTTACACTTGCCGTTGTCACCCACACCCAAAGGCCACTTTTCACCGTACACGAAATAAGTGTAAACGTGAATATGTGCTTCCAGAGCCTGAATACCATGATATCCGCGATTCGCAAGATCCAATTTGGACTTCCCAAATCTGTGAATACGAAAGTTGTGCCGCGCAAAACGGTTTATCAACATGATCATGTGGCTCACCAACAGCGGCTTGGACGCTGTTTAGCGTAATACGCCAAACACCTAAATAAACATGTGCATTCACGTGTTTGTGTAGTCGATGCCGGCTGACCTTACGCGCAGCGAAACCAAACACTACGTTCACGAAACGACAACGTGTTGTTCATATCGTGTAGCACCTCAAAAGGGTGTTTAGCGTTCTCGCGCTTCAGACCATAAAATGGATGTTGGCGATCAACGTAAACACGTTACGCAAATACATAAACGTATTTAAGTAATTATAAGTATGTAGTTGTATAACGTAATACGTGTGTGCGGAGGCACCTATACGCCCATGAGCAGCTACACGCGCTGCACGTGTACGCTACATTACCTACAATGCATCTACTTCCGAACCGCAGGTGAGTTTCCGCGCAAGCCGCCTATAACTATTTCTACGAGCTGGTGATCATGACATGTAATCATGATATCGCGTATCTAGTGCGTAACGCGTGTACAGTCAGGCCCGCCCTGGGCACGCCCGCGCGCGCAGCACACACCAACATGTTGTCGTCATGAAGTTGTTTCGTAAAACGGGAAATACAAATCACAATCTGTTTACTGCAAACACGTTCTACCGCACGTAAAGCGATAACGCGTGTAACGCGAATGCGCACACACATGAAGGTGACGCCCGTGCCACGCCCGTGCAGCCAACACGTGTATACTTTGGTACGCAACAAATACATGCACGTCGCGAAACACGTGCACGGTTTGATCCCAATTCGCTAGAGGCAAAACACGTGAACACACATGTCAAATCACGTTACACTTGCCGTTGCCACCACCCAAAAGGCCACTTTCACCGTACACGAAATAAGTGTAAACGTGAATATGTGCTTCTAGAGGGTGAATTATATGGTATCGCGATTCGCAAGATCCGATTTGGGCTTCCCAAATCTGGGAATACGAAAGTTGTGCCACGCAAAACGGTTATCGACATGATCATGTGGCTCCCCACAACGGCTTGGACGCTGTTTAGCGTAATACGCCAAAACGCCTAAATAAACATGTGCATTCACGTGTTTGTGTAGTTGATGCCGGCTGGCCTTACGCGCAGCGACACCAAACGCGACGTTCACGAAACGACAACGTGTTGTGCATATCGTGGATACCCCATACGTGCTTCCAGAGGGCAAATCAGATGATATCCAAATCTCCGATATCAAATTGCACACGCCAAATCTGGGATTACGAAGTTGTGCTCACTCTTGTAGGTGTATTCTGGCTGGACCCTAAAAAATAGGGCTCCGGAGGGTCCGCATAGAGGAAAAGTGCAAACCTCTTCAAAAAGCACATACAACCAAACGCCAAAACTGCCAAGAACCTCGTTTAGAAACCGGGAAAACACCCTAAAAGTGGGTCAAATCCGGTTATTTGGGGCTGCTTTCGACCTATATCGTCTAATTTGGGGTCTCCGGAATCAAATCCGGGATTTAGGGGTTTGAGGCATGACAGCCGAGAATTCCCTTCCCAATAAGACAATTCCCTACTCCGCGTGAACACTTCGGTGTGATCGTGATGCGCGTTGAGCCTCGCTCCGCGGGCCTGCTCCTCTTCGGAGGACTCGCCACCTGTCTTGGAAAGCCCTCAGTGGTGGGCCCTGCGCACAAGCCCATCCCATCTGATCCTACTTCATCTGATCTTACTTCATCTGGTCTTACTTCATTAGCAAATACTGTCGTCAGCTTACTTCCAATCCTTTGGTGTAAGATACTACTGCACTTCAAGTAACCATACTATATTATATATATAATATTAATGTACTTGATCACGCGGTGCCAGTTGCTTTGCGGTTAGTCCTTCGTTGAGTACTGTAAGTGTATATGTCTTGTACTCATCATCGTAGTGCTGTGTACTTATACTAGTGCTTGCTCTAGTTATCTGGTACATTCATTCTGTACAGCATACTAGCATATACTTTCATGTATATGATTTGTATTGGTGCACGGTAACAGTTTACTATATACTTTGTATGTGGTGGATACGTTACTGTCCTGTTGTTGTACACAGTACCAAGTACCTGCATGATCAAATAGCGTAAGTGTTATGCTGTTCATCAAAGCTATATTGCATAGTTTACGAACAAAGCCACCCATTAGCAGGTAGGGTAAACTATCAGAATAGGTTTTGGACGTGAGAGTAAAATAACATGTAGATATACATATTGTGGCGAGTCGCTAAGCTGTTTATAGTTACCACACAATAAGCGATACGCTTTAAGAGGCCCAAAACGCGGCTGTGAGGCTTAGCTGTAGGGCTAGATACAGGATTATAAGCGTAGAGGCATTAGACGTTAAAACGCTTACGTTCCGGTTTATTGGGAGATATCACGTTACGCGCAGCAAACACGCTATCGATAACTTGGTGATGCCATTTCGTGGCGCTCCCAAAAGGTAGACACAGTAAAGTGCGTTAAACCCCTTTAAAGCGGTACCAAAAAGAGGTAAAATGAGAGAAAGTGCACAAAAGCCCTTTAAACCTATAGCAAGTCATTTATTGGAACATCGCGAAGTGGCGAAATACGATATTCTTATCGAGGTCTTTGTATGGTTTTGGTACATCTTAAAGCGCGAGAATGGTAAAAGAAGGAAATTAGGGATATCACCTGATATTCTTATCGAGGTCTTTGTACGATTTGTGGGTGCACATTTAGATGACGATGCTTCTCTTGGCGTGTTAGCGTAATATCGTAATTATGTGTTGAGGCACAAAACAGGCCAAAAGCGCTCTAAACGCATAAAACCCCTTTAAACCTATAGCAAACACTTTCGCGGGGACGTGTTCGTATTCCACCCTTTTGCGTGGATCGCTCGGGGCTTCCGCATATGTATGTGATACTATAGTAATACTAGTTAGGGTTATTAGGGTGTACTGTCTGCTTAGTAGGCCATGTCACCCTTCTCTGGCTTGGAACACTCCACTTCAATGTTAGGTGACATCGTATTGTTTACATACGATGAGCTGATCACGCGATCACGCTGATGAGCGAAGAGTATAACAACAACACGTAGTTGCTGCGCAGCACACAGCACCCATCAACACTAAAAGTGCGTTAAACCCCTTTAAAGCGGTACCAAAAAGAGGTAAAATGAGAGAAAGTGCACAAAAGCCCTTTAAACCTATAGCAAGTCATTTATTGGAACATCGCGAAGTGGCGAAATACGATATTCTTATCGAGGTCTTTGTATGGTTTTGGTACATCTTAAAGCGCGAGAATGGTAAAAGAAGGAAATTAGGGATATCACCTGATATTCTTATCGAGGTCTTTGTGTAATCGTGGATCACATGTTGATGTAGTCGTTACGTAATTAACCTATTTACCGTAACATCGTAATTATGTGGTGAGGCACAAAATGACCTAAAAGCACCATAAACGCAATAAACCCCTTTAAACCTATAGCAAACACTTTCGCGGGACATGTTCGTATTTTACCTATTTAGCGTAAGATGCGTTTGACCTTCCGCATATGTATGTGATACTATAGTAATACTAGTTAGGGTTATTAGAGTGTTGGCTTGTAGCACTCCACTTCAATGTTAGGTGACATCGTATTGTTTACATACGATGAGCTGATTACGTGCTCACGTGATGAGCGAAGAGTACAAGAACAACATTACGTGTAATGGAATTAGCTACGCGGCACGCCCTCTAATAACCCGCTGTACGCGTATGCTACATCACCTACAATACATCTACTTCCGAACCGCAGGTGAGTATCGCATAAGCCGCCTATAGCTATTTCTACGAGCTGGTGATCATGACATGTAATCATGATATCGCGTATCTAGTGCGTAACGCGTGTACAGTCAGGCCCGCCCTGGGCACGCCCGCGCGCGCAGCACACACCAACATGTTGTCGTCATGAAGTTGTTCTCGTAAAACGGGAAATACAAATCACAATCTGTTTACTGCAAACACGTTCTACCGCACGTAAAGCGATAACGCGTGTAACGCGAATGCGCGCACACATGAAGGTGACGCCCGTGCCACGCCCGTGCAGCCAACACGTGTATACTTTGGTACGCAACAAATACATGCACGTCGCGAAACACGTGCACGGTTTGATCCCCAATTCGCTAGAGGCAAAACACGTGAACACACATGTCAAATCACGTTACACTTGCCGTTGTCACCCACACCCAAAAGGCCACTTTTCACCGTACACGAAATAAGTGTAAACGTGAATACGTGCTTCCAGAGCCTGAATAACATGATATCCGCGATTCGCAAGATCCAATTTGGACTTCCCAAATCTGTGAATACGAAAGTTGTGCCGCGCAAAACGGTTTATCAACATGATCATGTGGCTCACCAACAGCGGCTTGGACGCTGTTTAGCGTAATACGCCAAACACCTAAATAAACATGTGCATTCACGTGTTTGTGTAGTCGATGCCGGCTGACCTTACGCGCAGCGAAACCAAACACTACGTTCACGAAACGACAACGTGTTGTTCATATCGTGTAGCACCTCAAAAGGGTGTTTAGCGTTCTCGCGCTTCAGACCATAAAATGGATGTTGGCGATCAACGTAAACACGTTACGCAAATACATAAACGTATTTAAGTAATTATAAGTATGTAGTTGTATAACGTAATACGTGTGTGCGGAGGCACCTATACGCCCATGAGCAGCTACACGCGCTGCACGTGTACGCTACATTACCTACAATGCATCTACTTCCGAACCGCAGGTGAGTTTCCGCGCAAGCCGCCTATAACTATTTCTACGAGCTGGTGATCATGACATGTAATCATGATATCGCGTATCTAGTGCGTAACGCGTGTACAGTCAGGCCCGCCCTGGGCACGCCCGCGCGCGCAGCACACACCAACATGTTGTCGTCATGAAGTTGTTTCGTAAAACGGGAAATACAAATCACAATCTGTTTACTGCAAACACGTTCTACCGCACGTAAAGCGATAACGCGTGTAACGCGAATGCGCACACACATGAAGGTGACGCCCGTGCCACGCCCGTGCAGCCAACACGTGTATACTTTGGTACGCAACAAATACATGCACGTCGCGAAACACGTGCACGGTTTGATCCCAATTCGCTAGAGGCAAAACACGTGAACACACATGTCAAATCACGTTACACTTGCCGTTGCCACCACCCAAAAGGCCACTTTCACCGTACACGAAATAAGTGTAAACGTGAATATGTGCTTCTAGAGGGTGAATTATATGGTATCGCGATTCGCAAGATCCGATTTGGGCTTCCCAAATCTGGGAATACGAAAGTTGTGCCACGCAAAACGGTTATCGACATGATCATGTGGCTCCCCACAACGGCTTGGACGCTGTTTAGCGTAATACGCCAAAACGCCTAAATAAACATGTGCATTCACGTGTTTGTGTAGTTGATGCCGGCTGGCCTTACGCGCAGCGACACCAAACGCGACGTTCACGAAACGACAACGTGTTGTGCATATCGTGGATACCCCATACGTGCTTCCAGAGGGCAAATCAGATGATATCCAAATCTCCGATATCAAATTGCACACGCCAAATCTGGGATTACGAAGTTGTGCTCACTCTTGTAGGTGTATTCTGGCTGGACCCTAAAAATAGGGCTCCGGAGGGTCCGCATAGAGGAAAAGTGCAAACCTCTTCAAAAAGCACATACAACCAAACGCCAAAACTGCCAAGAACCTCGTTTAGAAACCGGGAAAACACCCTAAAAGTGGGTCAAATCCGGTTATTTGGGGCTGCTTTCGACCTATATCGTCTAATTTGGGGTCTCCGGAATCAAATCCGGGATTTAGGGGTTTGAGGCATGACAGCCGAGAATTCCCTTCCCAATAAGACAATTCCCTACTCCGCGTGAACACTTCGGTGTGATCGTGATGCGCGTTGAGCCTCGCTCCGCGGGCCTGCTCCTCTTCGGAGGACTCGCCACCTGTCTTGGAAAGCCCTCAGTGGTGGGCCCTGCGCACAAGCCCATCCCATCTGATCCTACTTCATCTGATCTTACTTCATCTGGTCTTACTTCATTAGCAAATACTGTCGTCAGCTTACTTCCAATCCTTTGGTGTAAGATACTACTGCACTTCAAGTAACCATACTATATTATATATATAATATTAATGTACTTGATCACGCGGTGCCAGTTGCTTTGCGGTTAGTCCTTCGTTGAGTACTGTAAGTGTATATGTCTTGTACTCATCATCGTAGTGCTGTGTACTTATACTAGTGCTTGCTCTAGTTATCTGGTACATTCATTCTGTACAGCATACTAGCATATACTTTCATGTATATGATTTGTATTGGTGCACGGTAACAGTTTACTATATACTTTGTATGTGGTGGATACGTTACTGTCCTGTTGTTGTACACAGTACCAAGTACCTGCATGATCAAATAGCGTAAGTGTTATGCTGTTCATCAAAGCTATATTGCATAGTTTACGAACAAAGCCACCCATTAGCAGGTAGGGTAAACTATCAGAATAGGTTTTGGACGTGAGAGTAAAATAACATGTAGATATACATATTGTGGCGAGTCGCTAAGCTGTTTATAGTTACCACACAATAAGCGATACGCTTTAAGAGGCCCAAAACGCGGCTGTGAGGCTTAGCTGTAGGGCTAGATACAGGATTATAAGCGTAGAGGCATTAGACGTTAAAACGCTTACGTTCCGGTTTATTGGGAGATATCACGTTACGCGCAGCAAACACGCTATCGATAACTTGGTGATGCCATTTCGTGGCGCTCCCAAAAGGTAGACACAGTAAAGTGCGTTAAACCCCTTTAAAGCGGTACCAAAAAGAGGTAAAATGAGAGAAAGTGCACAAAAGCCCTTTAAACCTATAGCAAGTCATTTATTGGAACATCGCGAAGTGGCGAAATACGATATTCTTATCGAGGTCTTTGTATGGTTTTGGTACATCTTAAAGCGCGAGAATGGTAAAAGAAGGAAATTAGGGATATCACCTGATATTCTTATCGAGGTCTTTGTACGATTTGTGGGTGCACATTTAGATGACGATGCTTCTCTTGGCGTGTTAGCGTAATATCGTAATTATGTGTTGAGGCACAAAACAGGCCAAAAGCGCTCTAAACGCATAAAACCCCTTTAAACCTATAGCAAACACTTTCGCGGGGACGTGTTCGTATTCCACCCTTTTGCGTGGATCGCTCGGGGCTTCCGCATATGTATGTGATACTATAGTAATACTAGTTAGGGTTATTAGGGTGTACTGTCTGCTTAGTAGGCCATGTCACCCTTCTCTGGCTTGGAACACTCCACTTCAATGTTAGGTGACATCGTATTGTTTACATACGATGAGCTGATCACGCGATCACGCTGATGAGCGAAGAGTATAACAACAACACGTAGTTGCTGCGCAGCACACAGCACCCATCAACACTAAAAGTGCGTTAAACCCCTTTAAAGCGGTACCAAAAAGAGGTAAAATGAGAGAAAGTGCACAAAAGCCCTTTAAACCTATAGCAAGTCATTTATTGGAACATCGCGAAGTGGCGAAATACGATATTCTTATCGAGGTCTTTGTATGGTTTTGGTACATCTTAAAGCGCGAGAATGGTAAAAGAAGGAAATTAGGGATATCACCTGATATTCTTATCGAGGTCTTTGTGTAATCGTGGATCACATGTTGATGTAGTCGTTACGTAATTAACCTATTTACCGTAACATCGTAATTATGTGGTGAGGCACAAAATGACCTAAAAGCACCATAAACGCAATAAACCCCTTTAAACCTATAGCAAACACTTTCGCGGGACATGTTCGTATTTTACCTATTTAGCGTAAGATGCGTTTGACCTTCCGCATATGTATGTGATACTATAGTAATACTAGTTAGGGTTATTAGAGTGTTGGCTTGTAGCACTCCACTTCAATGTTAGGTGACATCGTATTGTTTACATACGATGAGCTGATTACGTGCTCACGTGATGAGCGAAGAGTACAAGAACAACATTACGTGTAATGGAATTAGCTACGCGGCACGCCCTCTAATAACCCGCTGTACGCGTATGCTACATCACCTACAATACATCTACTTCCGAACCGCAGGTGAGTATCGCATAAGCCGCCTATAGCTATTTCTACGAGCTGGTGATCATGACATGTAATCATGATATCGCGTATCTAGTGCGTAACGCGTGTACAGTCAGGCCCGCCCTGGGCACGCCCGCGCGCGCAGCACACACCAACATGTTGTCGTCATGAAGTTGTTCTCGTAAAACGGGAAATACAAATCACAATCTGTTTACTGCAAACACGTTCTACCGCACGTAAAGCGATAACGCGTGTAACGCGAATGCGCGCACACATGAAGGTGACGCCCGTGCCACGCCCGTGCAGCCAACACGTGTATACTTTGGTACGCAACAAATACATGCACGTCGCGAAACACGTGCACGGTTTGATCCCCAATTCGCTAGAGGCAAAACACGTGAACACACATGTCAAATCACGTTACACTTGCCTTTGTCGCCCACACCCAAAAGGCCACTTTCACCGTACACGAAATAAGTGTAAACGTGAATACGTGCTTCCAGAGGCTGGATCAGATGATATCGCGATTCGCAAGATCCGATTTGGACTTCCCAAATCTGGGAATACGAAAGTTGTGCCGCGCAAAACGGTTTATCAACATGATCATGTGGCTCACCAACAGCGGCTTGGACGCTGTTTAGCGTAATACGCCAAACACCTAAATAAACATGTGCATTCACGTGTTTGTGTAGTCGATGCCGGCTGACCTTACGCGCAGCGAAACCAAACACTACGTTCACGAAACGACAACGTGTTGTTCATATCGTGTAGCACCTCAAAAGGGTGTTTAGCGTTCTCGCGCTTCAGACCATAAAATGGATGTTGGCGATCAACGTAAACACGTTACGCAAATACATAAACGTATTTAAGTAATTATAAGTATGTAGTTGTATAACGTAATACGTGTGTGCGGAGGCACCTATACGCCCATGAGCAGCTACACGCGCTGCACGTGTACGCTACATTACCTACAATGCATCTACTTCCGAACCGCAGGTGAGTTTCCGCGCAAGCCGCCTATAACTATTTCTACGAGCTGGTGATCATGACATGTAATCATGATATCGCGTATCTAGTGCGTAACGCGTGTACAGTCAGGCCCGCCCTGGGCACGCCCGCGCGCGCAGCACACACCAACATGTTGTCGTCATGAAGTTGTTTCGTAAAACGGGAAATACAAATCACAATCTGTTTACTGCAAACACGTTCTACCGCACGTAAAGCGATAACGCGTGTAACGCGAATGCGCACACACATGAAGGTGACGCCCGTGCCACGCCCGTGCAGCCAACACGTGTATACTTTGGTACGCAACAAATACATGCACGTCGCGAAACACGTGCACGGTTTGATCCCAATTCGCTAGAGGCAAAACACGTGAACACACATGTCAAATCACGTTACACTTGCCGTTGCCACCACCCAAAAGGCCACTTTCACCGTACACGAAATAAGTGTAAACGTGAATATGTGCTTCTAGAGGGTGAATTATATGGTATCGCGATTCGCAAGATCCGATTTGGGCTTCCCAAATCTGGGAATACGAAAGTTGTGCCACGCAAAACGGTTATCGACATGATCATGTGGCTCCCCACAACGGCTTGGACGCTGTTTAGCGTAATACGCCAAAACGCCTAAATAAACATGTGCATTCACGTGTTTGTGTAGTTGATGCCGGCTGGCCTTACGCGCAGCGACACCAAACGCGACGTTCACGAAACGACAACGTGTTGTGCATATCGTGGATACCCCATACGTGCTTCCAGAGGGCAAATCAGATGATATCCAAATCTCCGATATCAAATTGCACACGCCAAATCTGGGATTACGAAGTTGTGCTCACTCTTGTAGGTGTATTCTGGCTGGACCCTAAAAATAGGGCTCCGGAGGGTCCGCATAGAGGAAAAGTGCAAACCTCTTCAAAAAGCACATACAACCAAACGCCAAAACTGCCAAGAACCTCGTTTAGAAACCGGGAAAACACCCTAAAAGTGGGTCAAATCCGGTTATTTGGGGCTGCTTTCGACCTATATCGTCTAATTTGGGGTCTCCGGAATCAAATCCGGGATTTAGGGGTTTGAGGCATGACAGCCGAGAATTCCCTTCCCAATAAGACAATTCCCTACTCCGCGTGAACACTTCGGTGTGATCGTGATGCGCGTTGAGCCTCGCTCCGCGGGCCTGCTCCTCTTCGGAGGACTCGCCACCTGTCTTGGAAAGCCCTCAGTGGTGGGCCCTGCGCACAAGCCCATCCCATCTGATCCTACTTCATCTGATCTTACTTCATCTGGTCTTACTTCATTAGCAAATACTGTCGTCAGCTTACTTCCAATCCTTTGGTGTAAGATACTACTGCACTTCAAGTAACCATACTATATTATATATATAATATTAATGTACTTGATCACGCGGTGCCAGTTGCTTTGCGGTTAGTCCTTCGTTGAGTACTGTAAGTGTATATGTCTTGTACTCATCATCGTAGTGCTGTGTACTTATACTAGTGCTTGCTCTAGTTATCTGGTACATTCATTCTGTACAGCATACTAGCATATACTTTCATGTATATGATTTGTATTGGTGCACGGTAACAGTTTACTATATACTTTGTATGTGGTGGATACGTTACTGTCCTGTTGTTGTACACAGTACCAAGTACCTGCATGATCAAATAGCGTAAGTGTTATGCTGTTCATCAAAGCTATATTGCATAGTTTACGAACAAAGCCACCCATTAGCAGGTAGGGTAAACTATCAGAATAGGTTTTGGACGTGAGAGTAAAATAACATGTAGATATACATATTGTGGCGAGTCGCTAAGCTGTTTATAGTTACCACACAATAAGCGATACGCTTTAAGAGGCCCAAAACGCGGCTGTGAGGCTTAGCTGTAGGGCTAGATACAGGATTATAAGCGTAGAGGCATTAGACGTTAAAACGCTTACGTTCCGGTTTATTGGGAGATATCACGTTACGCGCAGCAAACACGCTATCGATAACTTGGTGATGCCATTTCGTGGCGCTCCCAAAAGGTAGACACAGTAAAGTGCGTTAAACCCCTTTAAAGCGGTACCAAAAAGAGGTAAAATGAGAGAAAGTGCACAAAAGCCCTTTAAACCTATAGCAAGTCATTTATTGGAACATCGCGAAGTGGCGAAATACGATATTCTTATCGAGGTCTTTGTATGGTTTTGGTACATCTTAAAGCGCGAGAATGGTAAAAGAAGGAAATTAGGGATATCACCTGATATTCTTATCGAGGTCTTTGTACGATTTGTGGGTGCACATTTAGATGACGATGCTTCTCTTGGCGTGTTAGCGTAATATCGTAATTATGTGTTGAGGCACAAAACAGGCCAAAAGCGCTCTAAACGCATAAAACCCCTTTAAACCTATAGCAAACACTTTCGCGGGGACGTGTTCGTATTCCACCCTTTTGCGTGGATCGCTCGGGGCTTCCGCATATGTATGTGATACTATAGTAATACTAGTTAGGGTTATTAGGGTGTACTGTCTGCTTAGTAGGCCATGTCACCCTTCTCTGGCTTGGAACACTCCACTTCAATGTTAGGTGACATCGTATTGTTTACATACGATGAGCTGATCACGCGATCACGCTGATGAGCGAAGAGTATAACAACAACACGTAGTTGCTGCGCAGCACACAGCACCCATCAACACTAAAAGTGCGTTAAACCCCTTTAAAGCGGTACCAAAAAGAGGTAAAATGAGAGAAAGTGCACAAAAGCCCTTTAAACCTATAGCAAGTCATTTATTGGAACATCGCGAAGTGGCGAAATACGATATTCTTATCGAGGTCTTTGTATGGTTTTGGTACATCTTAAAGCGCGAGAATGGTAAAAGAAGGAAATTAGGGATATCACCTGATATTCTTATCGAGGTCTTTGTGTAATCGTGGATCACATGTTGATGTAGTCGTTACGTAATTAACCTATTTACCGTAACATCGTAATTATGTGGTGAGGCACAAAATGACCTAAAAGCACCATAAACGCAATAAACCCCTTTAAACCTATAGCAAACACTTTCGCGGGACATGTTCGTATTTTACCTATTTAGCGTAAGATGCGTTTGACCTTCCGCATATGTATGTGATACTATAGTAATACTAGTTAGGGTTATTAGAGTGTTGGCTTGTAGCACTCCACTTCAATGTTAGGTGACATCGTATTGTTTACATACGATGAGCTGATTACGTGCTCACGTGATGAGCGAAGAGTACAAGAACAACATTACGTGTAATGGAATTAGCTACGCGGCACGCCCTCTAATAACCCGCTGTACGCGTATGCTACATCACCTACAATACATCTACTTCCGAACCGCAGGTGAGTATCGCATAAGCCGCCTATAGCTATTTCTACGAGCTGGTGATCATGACATGTAATCATGATATCGCGTATCTAGTGCGTAACGCGTGTACAGTCAGGCCCGCCCTGGGCACGCCCGCGCGCGCAGCACACACCAACATGTTGTCGTCATGAAGTTGTTCTCGTAAAACGGGAAATACAAATCACAATCTGTTTACTGCAAACACGTTCTACCGCACGTAAAGCGATAACGCGTGTAACGCGAATGCGCGCACACATGAAGGTGACGCCCGTGCCACGCCCGTGCAGCCAACACGTGTATACTTTGGTACGCAACAAATACATGCACGTCGCGAAACACGTGCACGGTTTGATCCCCAATTCGCTAGAGGCAAAACACGTGAACACACATGTCAAATCACGTTACACTTGCCTTTGTCGCCCACACCCAAAAGGCCACTTTCACCGTACACGAAATAAGTGTAAACGTGAATACGTGCTTCCAGAGGCTGGATCAGATGATATCGCGATTCGCAAGATCCGATTTGGACTTCCCAAATCTGGGAATACGAAAGTTGTGCCGCGCAAAACGGTTTATCAACATGATCATGTGGCTCACCAACAGCGGCTTGGACGCTGTTTAGCGTAATACGCCAAACACCTAAATAAACATGTGCATTCACGTGTTTGTGTAGTCGATGCCGGCTGACCTTACGCGCAGCGAAACCAAACACTACGTTCACGAAACGACAACGTGTTGTTCATATCGTGTAGCACCTCAAAAGGGTGTTTAGCGTTCTCGCGCTTCAGACCATAAAATGGATGTTGGCGATCAACGTAAACACGTTACGCAAATACATAAACGTATTTAAGTAATTATAAGTATGTAGTTGTATAACGTAATACGTGTGTGCGGAGGCACCTATACGCCCATGAGCAGCTACACGCGCTGCACGTGTACGCTACATTACCTACAATGCATCTACTTCCGAACCGCAGGTGAGTTTCCGCGCAAGCCGCCTATAACTATTTCTACGAGCTGGTGATCATGACATGTAATCATGATATCGCGTATCTAGTGCGTAACGCGTGTACAGTCAGGCCCGCCCTGGGCACGCCCGCGCGCGCAGCACACACCAACATGTTGTCGTCATGAAGTTGTTTCGTAAAACGGGAAATACAAATCACAATCTGTTTACTGCAAACACGTTCTACCGCACGTAAAGCGATAACGCGTGTAACGCGAATGCGCACACACATGAAGGTGACGCCCGTGCCACGCCCGTGCAGCCAACACGTGTATACTTTGGTACGCAACAAATACATGCACGTCGCGAAACACGTGCACGGTTTGATCCCAATTCGCTAGAGGCAAAACACGTGAACACACATGTCAAATCACGTTACACTTGCCGTTGCCACCACCCAAAAGGCCACTTTCACCGTACACGAAATAAGTGTAAACGTGAATATGTGCTTCTAGAGGGTGAATTATATGGTATCGCGATTCGCAAGATCCGATTTGGGCTTCCCAAATCTGGGAATACGAAAGTTGTGCCACGCAAAACGGTTATCGACATGATCATGTGGCTCCCCACAACGGCTTGGACGCTGTTTAGCGTAATACGCCAAAACGCCTAAATAAACATGTGCATTCACGTGTTTGTGTAGTTGATGCCGGCTGGCCTTACGCGCAGCGACACCAAACGCGACGTTCACGAAACGACAACGTGTTGTGCATATCGTGGATACCCCATACGTGCTTCCAGAGGGCAAATCAGATGATATCCAAATCTCCGATATCAAATTGCACACGCCAAATCTGGGATTACGAAGTTGTGCTCACTCTTGTAGGTGTATTCTGGCTGGACCCTAAAAATAGGGCTCCGGAGGGTCCGCATAGAGGAAAAGTGCAAACCTCTTCAAAAAGCACATACAACCAAACGCCAAAACTGCCAAGAACCTCGTTTAGAAACCGGGAAAACACCCTAAAAGTGGGTCAAATCCGGTTATTTGGGGCTGCTTTCGACCTATATCGTCTAATTTGGGGTCTCCGGAATCAAATCCGGGATTTAGGGGTTTGAGGCATGACAGCCGAGAATTCCCTTCCCAATAAGACAATTCCCTACTCCGCGTGAACACTTCGGTGTGATCGTGATGCGCGTTGAGCCTCGCTCCGCGGGCCTGCTCCTCTTCGGAGGACTCGCCACCTGTCTTGGAAAGCCCTCAGTGGTGGGCCCTGCGCACAAGCCCATCCCATCTGATCCTACTTCATCTGATCTTACTTCATCTGGTCTTACTTCATTAGCAAATACTGTCGTCAGCTTACTTCCAATCCTTTGGTGTAAGATACTACTGCACTTCAAGTAACCATACTATATTATATATATAATATTAATGTACTTGATCACGCGGTGCCAGTTGCTTTGCGGTTAGTCCTTCGTTGAGTACTGTAAGTGTATATGTCTTGTACTCATCATCGTAGTGCTGTGTACTTATACTAGTGCTTGCTCTAGTTATCTGGTACATTCATTCTGTACAGCATACTAGCATATACTTTCATGTATATGATTTGTATTGGTGCACGGTAACAGTTTACTATATACTTTGTATGTGGTGGATACGTTACTGTCCTGTTGTTGTACACAGTACCAAGTACCTGCATGATCAAATAGCGTAAGTGTTATGCTGTTCATCAAAGCTATATTGCATAGTTTACGAACAAAGCCACCCATTAGCAGGTAGGGTAAACTATCAGAATAGGTTTTGGACGTGAGAGTAAAATAACATGTAGATATACATATTGTGGCGAGTCGCTAAGCTGTTTATAGTTACCACACAATAAGCGATACGCTTTAAGAGGCCCAAAACGCGGCTGTGAGGCTTAGCTGTAGGGCTAGATACAGGATTATAAGCGTAGAGGCATTAGACGTTAAAACGCTTACGTTCCGGTTTATTGGGAGATATCACGTTACGCGCAGCAAACACGCTATCGATAACTTGGTGATGCCATTTCGTGGCGCTCCCAAAAGGTAGACACAGTAAAGTGCGTTAAACCCCTTTAAAGCGGTACCAAAAAGAGGTAAAATGAGAGAAAGTGCACAAAAGCCCTTTAAACCTATAGCAAGTCATTTATTGGAACATCGCGAAGTGGCGAAATACGATATTCTTATCGAGGTCTTTGTATGGTTTTGGTACATCTTAAAGCGCGAGAATGGTAAAAGAAGGAAATTAGGGATATCACCTGATATTCTTATCGAGGTCTTTGTACGATTTGTGGGTGCACATTTAGATGACGATGCTTCTCTTGGCGTGTTAGCGTAATATCGTAATTATGTGTTGAGGCACAAAACAGGCCAAAAGCGCTCTAAACGCATAAAACCCCTTTAAACCTATAGCAAACACTTTCGCGGGGACGTGTTCGTATTCCACCCTTTTGCGTGGATCGCTCGGGGCTTCCGCATATGTATGTGATACTATAGTAATACTAGTTAGGGTTATTAGGGTGTACTGTCTGCTTAGTAGGCCATGTCACCCTTCTCTGGCTTGGAACACTCCACTTCAATGTTAGGTGACATCGTATTGTTTACATACGATGAGCTGATCACGCGATCACGCTGATGAGCGAAGAGTATAACAACAACACGTAGTTGCTGCGCAGCACACAGCACCCATCAACACTAAAAGTGCGTTAAACCCCTTTAAAGCGGTACCAAAAAGAGGTAAAATGAGAGAAAGTGCACAAAAGCCCTTTAAACCTATAGCAAGTCATTTATTGGAACATCGCGAAGTGGCGAAATACGATATTCTTATCGAGGTCTTTGTATGGTTTTGGTACATCTTAAAGCGCGAGAATGGTAAAAGAAGGAAATTAGGGATATCACCTGATATTCTTATCGAGGTCTTTGTGTAATCGTGGATCACATGTTGATGTAGTCGTTACGTAATTAACCTATTTACCGTAACATCGTAATTATGTGGTGAGGCACAAAATGACCTAAAAGCACCATAAACGCAATAAACCCCTTTAAACCTATAGCAAACACTTTCGCGGGACATGTTCGTATTTTACCTATTTAGCGTAAGATGCGTTTGACCTTCCGCATATGTATGTGATACTATAGTAATACTAGTTAGGGTTATTAGAGTGTTGGCTTGTAGCACTCCACTTCAATGTTAGGTGACATCGTATTGTTTACATACGATGAGCTGATTACGTGCTCACGTGATGAGCGAAGAGTACAAGAACAACATTACGTGTAATGGAATTAGCTACGCGGCACGCCCTCTAATAACCCGCTGTACGCGTATGCTACATCACCTACAATACATCTACTTCCGAACCGCAGGTGAGTATCGCATAAGCCGCCTATAGCTATTTCTACGAGCTGGTGATCATGACATGTAATCATGATATCGCGTATCTAGTGCGTAACGCGTGTACAGTCAGGCCCGCCCTGGGCACGCCCGCGCGCGCAGCACACACCAACATGTTGTCGTCATGAAGTTGTTCTCGTAAAACGGGAAATACAAATCACAATCTGTTTACTGCAAACACGTTCTACCGCACGTAAAGCGATAACGCGTGTAACGCGAATGCGCGCACACATGAAGGTGACGCCCGTGCCACGCCCGTGCAGCCAACACGTGTATACTTTGGTACGCAACAAATACATGCACGTCGCGAAACACGTGCACGGTTTGATCCCCAATTCGCTAGAGGCAAAACACGTGAACACACATGTCAAATCACGTTACACTTGCCTTTGTCGCCCACACCCAAAAGGCCACTTTCACCGTACACGAAATAAGTGTAAACGTGAATACGTGCTTCCAGAGGCTGGATCAGATGATATCGCGATTCGCAAGATCCGATTTGGACTTCCCAAATCTGGGAATACGAAAGTTGTGCCGCGCAAAACGGTTTATCAACATGATCATGTGGCTCACCAACAGCGGCTTGGACGCTGTTTAGCGTAATACGCCAAACACCTAAATAAACATGTGCATTCACGTGTTTGTGTAGTCGATGCCGGCTGACCTTACGCGCAGCGAAACCAAACACTACGTTCACGAAACGACAACGTGTTGTTCATATCGTGTAGCACCTCAAAAGGGTGTTTAGCGTTCTCGCGCTTCAGACCATAAAATGGATGTTGGCGATCAACGTAAACACGTTACGCAAATACATAAACGTATTTAAGTAATTATAAGTATGTAGTTGTATAACGTAATACGTGTGTGCGGAGGCACCTATACGCCCATGAGCAGCTACACGCGCTGCACGTGTACGCTACATTACCTACAATGCATCTACTTCCGAACCGCAGGTGAGTTTCCGCGCAAGCCGCCTATAACTATTTCTACGAGCTGGTGATCATGACATGTAATCATGATATCGCGTATCTAGTGCGTAACGCGTGTACAGTCAGGCCCGCCCTGGGCACGCCCGCGCGCGCAGCACACACCAACATGTTGTCGTCATGAAGTTGTTTCGTAAAACGGGAAATACAAATCACAATCTGTTTACTGCAAACACGTTCTACCGCACGTAAAGCGATAACGCGTGTAACGCGAATGCGCACACACATGAAGGTGACGCCCGTGCCACGCCCGTGCAGCCAACACGTGTATACTTTGGTACGCAACAAATACATGCACGTCGCGAAACACGTGCACGGTTTGATCCCAATTCGCTAGAGGCAAAACACGTGAACACACATGTCAAATCACGTTACACTTGCCGTTGCCACCACCCAAAAGGCCACTTTCACCGTACACGAAATAAGTGTAAACGTGAATATGTGCTTCTAGAGGGTGAATTATATGGTATCGCGATTCGCAAGATCCGATTTGGGCTTCCCAAATCTGGGAATACGAAAGTTGTGCCACGCAAAACGGTTATCGACATGATCATGTGGCTCCCCACAACGGCTTGGACGCTGTTTAGCGTAATACGCCAAAACGCCTAAATAAACATGTGCATTCACGTGTTTGTGTAGTTGATGCCGGCTGGCCTTACGCGCAGCGACACCAAACGCGACGTTCACGAAACGACAACGTGTTGTGCATATCGTGGATACCCCATACGTGCTTCCAGAGGGCAAATCAGATGATATCCAAATCTCCGATATCAAATTGCACACGCCAAATCTGGGATTACGAAGTTGTGCTCACTCTTGTAGGTGTATTCTGGCTGGACCCTAAAAATAGGGCTCCGGAGGGTCCGCATAGAGGAAAAGTGCAAACCTCTTCAAAAAGCACATACAACCAAACGCCAAAACTGCCAAGAACCTCGTTTAGAAACCGGGAAAA
Organism: Flectonema sp. DT1601; assembly: GCA_964019425.1. Classification (NCBI taxonomy): domain Eukaryota; phylum Euglenozoa; class Diplonemea; order Diplonemida; family Diplonemidae; genus Flectonema; species Flectonema sp. DT1601. The sequence continues at coordinate 16,955 of CAXHTC010000003.1, read as the reverse complement.
CACCCTAAAAGTGGGTCAAATCCGGTTATTTGGGGCTGCTTTCGACCTATATCGTCTAATTTGGGGTCTCCGGAATCAAATCCGGGATTTAGGGGTTTGAGGCATGACAGCCGAGAATTCCCTTCCCAATAAGACAATTCCCTACTCCGCGTGAACACTTCGGTGTGATCGTGATGCGCGTTGAGCCTCGCTCCGCGGGCCTGCTCCTCTTCGGAGGACTCGCCACCTGTCTTGGAAAGCCCTCAGTGGTGGGCCCTGCGCACAAGCCCATCCCATCTGATCCTACTTCATCTGATCTTACTTCATCTGGTCTTACTTCATTAGCAAATACTGTCGTCAGCTTACTTCCAATCCTTTGGTGTAAGATACTACTGCACTTCAAGTAACCATACTATATTATATATATAATATTAATGTACTTGATCACGCGGTGCCAGTTGCTTTGCGGTTAGTCCTTCGTTGAGTACTGTAAGTGTATATGTCTTGTACTCATCATCGTAGTGCTGTGTACTTATACTAGTGCTTGCTCTAGTTATCTGGTACATTCATTCTGTACAGCATACTAGCATATACTTTCATGTATATGATTTGTATTGGTGCACGGTAACAGTTTACTATATACTTTGTATGTGGTGGATACGTTACTGTCCTGTTGTTGTACACAGTACCAAGTACCTGCATGATCAAATAGCGTAAGTGTTATGCTGTTCATCAAAGCTATATTGCATAGTTTACGAACAAAGCCACCCATTAGCAGGTAGGGTAAACTATCAGAATAGGTTTTGGACGTGAGAGTAAAATAACATGTAGATATACATATTGTGGCGAGTCGCTAAGCTGTTTATAGTTACCACACAATAAGCGATACGCTTTAAGAGACCCAAAACGCGGCTGTGAGGCTTAGCTGTAGGGCTAGATACAGGATTATAAGCGTAGAGGCATTAGACGTTAAAACGCTTACGTTCCGGTTTATTGGGAGATATCACGTTACGCGCAGCAAACACGCTATCGATAACTTGGTGATGCCATTTCGTGGCGCTCCCAAAAGGTAGACACAGTAAAGTGCGTTAAACCCCTTTAAAGCGGTACCAAAAAGAGGTAAAATGAGAGAAAGTGCACAAAAGCCCTTTAAACCTATAGCAAGTCATTTATTGGAACATCGCGAAGTGGCGAAATACGATATTCTTATCGAGGTCTTTGTATGGTTTTGGTACATCTTAAAGCGCGAGAATGGTAAAAGAAGGAAATTAGGGATATCACCTGATATTCTTATCGAGGTCTTTGTACGATTTGTGGGTGCACATTTAGATGACGATGCTTCTCTTGGCGTGTTAGCGTAATATCGTAATTATGTGTTGAGGCACAAAACAGGCCAAAAGCGCTCTAAACGCATAAAACCCCTTTAAACCTATAGCAAACACTTTCGCGGGGACGTGTTCGTATTCCACCCTTTTGCGTGGATCGCTCGGGGCTTCCGCATATGTATGTGATACTATAGTAATACTAGTTAGGGTTATTAGGGTGTACTGTCTGCTTAGTAGGCCATGTCACCCTTCTCTGGCTTGGAACACTCCACTTCAATGTTAGGTGACATCGTATTGTTTACATACGATGAGCTGATCACGCGATCACGCTGATGAGCGAAGAGTATAACAACAACACGTAGTTGCTGCGCAGCACACAGCACCCATCAACACTAAAAGTGCGTTAAACCCCTTTAAAGCGGTACCAAAAAGAGGTAAAATGAGAGAAAGTGCACAAAAGCCCTTTAAACCTATAGCAAGTCATTTATTGGAACATCGCGAAGTGGCGAAATACGATATTCTTATCGAGGTCTTTGTATGGTTTTGGTACATCTTAAAGCGCGAGAATGGTAAAAGAAGGAAATTAGGGATATCACCTGATATTCTTATCGAGGTCTTTGTGTAATCGTGGATCACATGTTGATGTAGTCGTTACGTAATTAACCTATTTACCGTAACATCGTAATTATGTGGTGAGGCACAAAATGACCTAAAAGCACCATAAACGCAATAAACCCCTTTAAACCTATAGCAAACACTTTCGCGGGACATGTTCGTATTTTACCTATTTAGCGTAAGATGCGTTTGACCTTCCGCATATGTATGTGATACTATAGTAATACTAGTTAGGGTTATTAGAGTGTTGGCTTGTAGCACTCCACTTCAATGTTAGGTGACATCGTATTGTTTACATACGATGAGCTGATTACGTGCTCACGTGATGAGCGAAGAGTACAAGAACAACATTACGTGTAATGGAATTAGCTACGCGGCACGCCCTCTAATAACCCGCTGTACGCGTATGCTACATCACCTACAATACATCTACTTCCGAACCGCAGGTGAGTATCGCATAAGCCGCCTATAGCTATTTCTACGAGCTGGTGATCATGACATGTAATCATGATATCGCGTATCTAGTGCGTAACGCGTGTACAGTCAGGCCCGCCCTGGGCACGCCCGCGCGCGCAGCACACACCAACATGTTGTCGTCATGAAGTTGTTCTCGTAAAACGGGAAATACAAATCACAATCTGTTTACTGCAAACACGTTCTACCGCACGTAAAGCGATAACGCGTGTAACGCGAATGCGCGCACACATGAAGGTGACGCCCGTGCCACGCCCGTGCAGCCAACACGTGTATACTTTGGTACGCAACAAATACATGCACGTCGCGAAACACGTGCACGGTTTGATCCCCAATTCGCTAGAGGCAAAACACGTGAACACACATGTCAAATCACGTTACACTTGCCTTTGTCGCCCACACCCAAAAGGCCACTTTCACCGTACACGAAATAAGTGTAAACGTGAATACGTGCTTCCAGAGGCTGGATCAGATGATATCGCGATTCGCAAGATCCGATTTGGACTTCCCAAATCTGGGAATACGAAAGTTGTGCCGCGCAAAACGGTTTATCAACATGATCATGTGGCTCACCAACAGCGGCTTGGACGCTGTTTAGCGTAATACGCCAAACACCTAAATAAACATGTGCATTCACGTGTTTGTGTAGTCGATGCCGGCTGACCTTACGCGCAGCGAAACCAAACACTACGTTCACGAAACGACAACGTGTTGTTCATATCGTGTAGCACCTCAAAAGGGTGTTTAGCGTTCTCGCGCTTCAGACCATAAAATGGATGTTGGCGATCAACGTAAACACGTTACGCAAATACATAAACGTATTTAAGTAATTATAAGTATGTAGTTGTATAACGTAATACGTGTGTGCGGAGGCACCTATACGCCCATGAGCAGCTACACGCGCTGCACGTGTACGCTACATTACCTACAATGCATCTACTTCCGAACCGCAGGTGAGTTTCCGCGCAAGCCGCCTATAACTATTTCTACGAGCTGGTGATCATGACATGTAATCATGATATCGCGTATCTAGTGCGTAACGCGTGTACAGTCAGGCCCGCCCTGGGCACGCCCGCGCGCGCAGCACACACCAACATGTTGTCGTCATGAAGTTGTTTCGTAAAACGGGAAATACAAATCACAATCTGTTTACTGCAAACACGTTCTACCGCACGTAAAGCGATAACGCGTGTAACGCGAATGCGCACACACATGAAGGTGACGCCCGTGCCACGCCCGTGCAGCCAACACGTGTATACTTTGGTACGCAACAAATACATGCACGTCGCGAAACACGTGCACGGTTTGATCCCAATTCGCTAGAGGCAAAACACGTGAACACACATGTCAAATCACGTTACACTTGCCGTTGCCACCACCCAAAAGGCCACTTTCACCGTACACGAAATAAGTGTAAACGTGAATATGTGCTTCTAGAGGGTGAATTATATGGTATCGCGATTCGCAAGATCCGATTTGGGCTTCCCAAATCTGGGAATACGAAAGTTGTGCCACGCAAAACGGTTATCGACATGATCATGTGGCTCCCCACAACGGCTTGGACGCTGTTTAGCGTAATACGCCAAAACGCCTAAATAAACATGTGCATTCACGTGTTTGTGTAGTTGATGCCGGCTGGCCTTACGCGCAGCGACACCAAACGCGACGTTCACGAAACGACAACGTGTTGTGCATATCGTGGATACCCCATACGTGCTTCCAGAGGGCAAATCAGATGATATCCAAATCTCCGATATCAAATTGCACACGCCAAATCTGGGATTACGAAGTTGTGCTCACTCTTGTAGGTGTATTCTGGCTGGACCCTAAAAATAGGGCTCCGGAGGGTCCGCATAGAGGAAAAGTGCAAACCTCTTCAAAAAGCACATACAACCAAACGCCAAAACTGCCAAGAACCTCGTTTAGAAACCGGGAAAACACCCTAAAAGTGGGTCAAATCCGGTTATTTGGGGCTGCTTTCGACCTATATCGTCTAATTTGGGGTCTCCGGAATCAAATCCGGGATTTAGGGGTTTGAGGCATGACAGCCGAGAATTCCCTTCCCAATAAGACAATTCCCTACTCCGCGTGAACACTTCGGTGTGATCGTGATGCGCGTTGAGCCTCGCTCCGCGGGCCTGCTCCTCTTCGGAGGACTCGCCACCTGTCTTGGAAAGCCCTCAGTGGTGGGCCCTGCGCACAAGCCCATCCCATCTGATCCTACTTCATCTGATCTTACTTCATCTGGTCTTACTTCATTAGCAAATACTGTCGTCAGCTTACTTCCAATCCTTTGGTGTAAGATACTACTGCACTTCAAGTAACCATACTATATTATATATATAATATTAATGTACTTGATCACGCGGTGCCAGTTGCTTTGCGGTTAGTCCTTCGTTGAGTACTGTAAGTGTATATGTCTTGTACTCATCATCGTAGTGCTGTGTACTTATACTAGTGCTTGCTCTAGTTATCTGGTACATTCATTCTGTACAGCATACTAGCATATACTTTCATGTATATGATTTGTATTGGTGCACGGTAACAGTTTACTATATACTTTGTATGTGGTGGATACGTTACTGTCCTGTTGTTGTACACAGTACCAAGTACCTGCATGATCAAATAGCGTAAGTGTTATGCTGTTCATCAAAGCTATATTGCATAGTTTACGAACAAAGCCACCCATTAGCAGGTAGGGTAAACTATCAGAATAGGTTTTGGACGTGAGAGTAAAATAACATGTAGATATACATATTGTGGCGAGTCGCTAAGCTGTTTATAGTTACCACACAATAAGCGATACGCTTTAAGAGGCCCAAAACGCGGCTGTGAGGCTTAGCTGTAGGGCTAGATACAGGATTATAAGCGTAGAGGCATTAGACGTTAAAACGCTTACGTTCCGGTTTATTGGGAGATATCACGTTACGCGCAGCAAACATGCTATCGATAACTTGGTGATACCATTTCGTGGCGCGCCCAAAGAGGTAACACAGTAAAAGTACCTAAACACCCTTTAAAGTGGGGCCAAAAAGAGGTAAAATGAGAGAAAGTGCACAAAAGCCCTTTAAATCTATAGCAAACCATTTTAGGGTACTAATTTGGAGGTCCAAATACGAGATTCTTATCGAGGTCTTTGTATGGTTTTGGTACATCTTAAAGCGCGAGAATGGTAAAAGAAGGAAATCAGGGATATTACCTAATATTCTTATCGAGGTCTTTGTACGATTTGTGGGTGCACATCTAGATGACGATGTTCTCTTGTCGTGTTAGCGTAATATCGTAATTATGTGTTGAGGCACAAAATAGGCCAAAAGCGCCCTAAACGCATAAACCCCTTTAAACCTATAGCAAACACTTTCGCGGAGACGTGTTCGTATTTACCTATTTTAGCGTAGATGCGTTTGACCTTCCGCATATGTATGTGATACTATAGTAATACTAGTTAGGGTTATTAGAGTATATGTAAGCTAAGTAGCGCCATGTTACCCTTCTCTGGCTTGATACGCTGCACTTCAATGTTAGGTGACATCGTATTGTTTACATACGATGAGCTGATCACGTGATCACGATGATCCGCGAAGAGTATAACAACAACACATAAGTTAGCTGCGCAGCACACAAACTCCACCAACAGTTAATAAGGCCCTAAACGCGGCTGTCAGGCCTAGCTGTAGGGCTAGATACAGGATTAGAGTCGCGCGGCTTTAAGCTGCGAAACACGATAATTACGTATTCAACTACAAATACCATAAATACGTTCTTATCGAGGTCTTTGTACGATCCGCGGAATACGTCGAACACAGTGATGTCACGCTACTGAGTAGAGAGAGCAATATTAAGCAAATACAGTAAAGTACGTTAAAACCCCTTTAAAGCGATACCAAAAAGAGGTAAAATGAGAGAAAGTGCATAAAAGCCCTTTAAATCTATAGCAAACCAATTATAGGAACATCGCGAAGTGGCGGAATACGATATTCTTATCGAGGTCTTTGTATGGTTTTGGTACATCTTCAAGCACGAGAATGGTAAAAGAAGGAAATCAGAGGTATTAAGTTATAACTCTTATCGAGGTCTTTGTGTAATCGTGAATCACATGTTGATGTAGTCGTTACGTAATTAACCTATTTACCGTAACATCGTAATTATGCGGTGAGGCACAAAATGGCCTAAAAGCACCATAAACGCAATAAACCCCTTTAAACCTATAGCAAACACTTTCGCGGAGACGTGTTCGTATTTACCTATTTAGCGTAGATGCGTTTGACCTTCCGCATATGTATGTGATACTATAGTAATACTAGTTAGGGTTATTAGAGTGTACTGCCTGCTTAGTAGGGCCATGTTACCCTTATCTGGCTTGATACGCTGCACTTCAATGTTAGGTGACATCGTATTGTTTACATACGATGAGCTGATCAGCGTGATCACGCTGATGAGCGAAGAGTACAAGAACAACATTACGTGTAATGGAATTAGCTGCGCAGCATACAAGTACAACCACCGCTACCTACGGCTCTACGAGGGGATACCGCTACGCGGCACGCCATCTAATAACGCGTGTACGCGTGCACGGGTTGATCCCCAATTCGCTAGAGGCAAAACACGTGAATATGTGCTTCTAGAGGTTGCATTACATGATATCGCGATTCGCAAGATCCGATTTGGACTTCCCAAATCTGGGAATACGAAAGTGTGCCACGCAAACGGTTCATCGACATGATCATGTGGCTCTCCACAACGGCCTGGACGCTGTTTAGCGTAATACGCCAAAACACCTAAATAAACATGTGCATTCACGTGTTTGTGTAGTTGATGCCGGCTGGCCTTACGTGCAGCGAAACCAAACGCGACGTTCACGAAACCACAACGTGTTGTGCATGTAGTGAATACCTTGATTACGGGCTCCAGAGGCTGGATCAGATGATACCGAGATCCGCGATATCAAATGGCACACGCCAAATCTGGGATCCGGAAGTTGGGACATGATCTTCTTGTGTCAGGTGATTCTACTGACAGCTCCGGAACAAGAGGATGTCCTGTGATAGCTCGTGGTACAAGAGTAGCATCTCATATGCTACACGTAGCACTGCTATGCTTGTAGCTGGGGAGTACAAGTACACTGTACTGTTACACGCACGCGTATCTTATTATTAGTTAATACGTGCACACGTGATGAGCAAGTATGTTGTGCAGCAGCAAAGACATAAGCATGAAGAACATTGTGTTAGTACAGTTAACTAAGTACTTGGAGTATGTGCTGCACACAGTAAGTGTATACACTGTGAGTGGAGCAACAGCAGTACTGTAGTTGTGCACTGTACTCTTGGTACATGTAGCAATGGACGTAGAGCAGTACAGACAGTAAAGCTACTTCTATAGTCAGGATGGATCATGATCATAACACGTCCAGCTGTAAAGCTGCAGTGCTTGTCCACATGTGTCCTGTGCTAACACTCGTTACTACTGTACAACAGCTTGATGTAGTTAAGTAGATACAGTGAAGCATACTGAGTAAAGGTAGCTGTACAGAGAACAGCGCTCATCCATTGTTAGCAGAGTGACTGTACAAGAAAGCTGTGCATACAATTGTAAAGGCTCAGCACAACATTAGCATATGTTCAGTGCAGCCACTCTATTGACGGACGCTAAAGTCCAGTGCGTAGAGACACATCACTGTAGTACTGTATAGGGATAGTGCTAGCCTAGCAGCGCGCAGTACAAAGAGTTAGACTGCACATGGAAAGGTTAACAACAAGAAGCTGGTGAATGTTATTTTGGCTTGGCTGACTGCAGTTGATGAATGCCTTTGAGAACATATAGGATATGTTAGATACACATTGTATGTGTACCTACACGTACCGTGGTGTCCCTTTGGAGCCCTGTACCCACATCGCCGCGTGTATACCTAGAATGGCTTCCCGCACTTGCAGTCCTTCCCGAACCACAGGTGAGTTTCCGCGGGAGCCGCCTATAACTATTTCTACGAGCTGGTGATCATGACATGTAATCATGATATCGCGTATCTAGTGCGTAACGCGTGTAACGCGAATGCGCGCGTACATGCAGGTGGCGCCCGGGCCCCGTGCAGCCAACACGTGTATACTTTGGTACGCAACAAATACATGCACGTCGTAAACGCGTGCACGGGTTGATCCCCAATTCGCTAGAGGCAAACACGCTGTTTACGAAACCACAACGTGTTGTTCATATCGTGTAACACCTAAAAGGTGTATTTAGCATTCTCGCGCTTCAGCCATAAAATGGATGTTAGCGATCAACGCAAATCACTATGTATTCGTACGACACGTGTCATGACATGCGCAGTTGGTAAACAGTAGAATGGCTTGTACAGGCTTAGGAGGATTAGGTAAGTAACACGTTACGCGCAGCGAACATGATGCTGCACACACAATCGTTACGCGCAGGTGGACTCTCCACAAGCAGCGGTACCCCTTTAGGAGGCCTAAACGCGGCTGTCAGGCCAAGCTGTAGGGCTGGATACAGGATTAGAGTCGCGCGGCTTTAAGCTGCGAAACACGCTAAATACCTTTATCGATAAGATATCACGTTACGCGAAGCAAACATGCTATCGATAACTTGGTGATACCATTTCGTGGCGCGCCCAAAGAGGTAACACAGTAAAAGTACCTAAACACCCTTTAAAGTGGGGCCAAAAAGAGGTAAAATGAGAGAAAGTGCACAAAAGCCCTTTAAATCTATAGCAAACCATTTTAGGGTACTAATTTGGAGGTCCAAATACGAGATTCTTATCGAGGTCTTTGTATGGTTTTGGTACATCTTAAAGCGCGAGAATGGTAAAAGAAGGAAATCAGGGATATTACCTAATATTCTTATCGAGGTCTTTGTACGATTTGTGGGTGCACATCTAGATGACGATGTTCTCTTGTCGTGTTAGCGTAATATCGTAATTATGTGTTGAGGCACAAAATAGGCCAAAAGCGCCCTAAACGCATAAACCCCTTTAAACCTATAGCAAACACTTTCGCGGAGACGTGTTCGTATTTACCTATTTTAGCGTAGATGCGTTTGACCTTCCGCATATGTATGTGATACTATAGTAATACTAGTTAGGGTTATTAGAGTATATGTAAGCTAAGTAGCGCCATGTTACCCTTCTCTGGCTTGATACGCTGCACTTCAATGTTAGGTGACATCGTATTGTTTACATACGATGAGCTGATCACGTGATCACGATGATCCGCGAAGAGTATAACAACAACACATAAGTTAGCTGCGCAGCACACAAACTCCACCAACAGTTAATAAGGCCCTAAACGCGGCTGTCAGGCCTAGCTGTAGGGCTAGATACAGGATTAGAGTCGCGCGGCTTTAAGCTGCGAAACACGATAATTACGTATTCAACTACAAATACCATAAATACGTTCTTATCGAGGTCTTTGTACGATCCGCGGAATACGTCGAACACAGTGATGTCACGCTACTGAGTAGAGAGAGCAATATTAAGCAAATACAGTAAAGTACGTTAAAACCCCTTTAAAGCGATACCAAAAAGAGGTAAAATGAGAGAAAGTGCATAAAAGCCCTTTAAATCTATAGCAAACCAATTATAGGAACATCGCGAAGTGGCGGAATACGATATTCTTATCGAGGTCTTTGTATGGTTTTGGTACATCTTCAAGCACGAGAATGGTAAAAGAAGGAAATCAGAGGTATTAAGTTATAACTCTTATCGAGGTCTTTGTGTAATCGTGAATCACATGTTGATGTAGTCGTTACGTAATTAACCTATTTACCGTAACATCGTAATTATGCGGTGAGGCACAAAATGGCCTAAAAGCACCATAAACGCAATAAACCCCTTTAAACCTATAGCAAACACTTTCGCGGAGACGTGTTCGTATTTACCTATTTAGCGTAGATGCGTTTGACCTTCCGCATATGTATGTGATACTATAGTAATACTAGTTAGGGTTATTAGAGTGTACTGCCTGCTTAGTAGGGCCATGTTACCCTTATCTGGCTTGATACGCTGCACTTCAATGTTAGGTGACATCGTATTGTTTACATACGATGAGCTGATCAGCGTGATCACGCTGATGAGCGAAGAGTACAAGAACAACATTACGTGTAATGGAATTAGCTGCGCAGCATACAAGTACAACCACCGCTACCTACGGCTCTACGAGGGGATACCGCTACGCGGCACGCCATCTAATAACGCGTGTACGCGTGCACGGGTTGATCCCCAATTCGCTAGAGGCAAAACACGTGAATATGTGCTTCTAGAGGTTGCATTACATGATATCGCGATTCGCAAGATCCGATTTGGACTTCCCAAATCTGGGAATACGAAAGTGTGCCACGCAAACGGTTCATCGACATGATCATGTGGCTCTCCACAACGGCCTGGACGCTGTTTAGCGTAATACGCCAAAACACCTAAATAAACATGTGCATTCACGTGTTTGTGTAGTTGATGCCGGCTGGCCTTACGTGCAGCGAAACCAAACGCGACGTTCACGAAACCACAACGTGTTGTGCATGTAGTGAATACCTTGATTACGGGCTCCAGAGGCTGGATCAGATGATACCGAGATCCGCGATATCAAATGGCACACGCCAAATCTGGGATCCGGAAGTTGGGACATGATCTTCTTGTGTCAGGTGATTCTACTGACAGCTCCGGAACAAGAGGATGTCCTGTGATAGCTCGTGGTACAAGAGTAGCATCTCATATGCTACACGTAGCACTGCTATGCTTGTAGCTGGGGAGTACAAGTACACTGTACTGTTACACGCACGCGTATCTTATTATTAGTTAATACGTGCACACGTGATGAGCAAGTATGTTGTGCAGCAGCAAAGACATAAGCATGAAGAACATTGTGTTAGTACAGTTAACTAAGTACTTGGAGTATGTGCTGCACACAGTAAGTGTATACACTGTGAGTGGAGCAACAGCAGTACTGTAGTTGTGCACTGTACTCTTGGTACATGTAGCAATGGACGTAGAGCAGTACAGACAGTAAAGCTACTTCTATAGTCAGGATGGATCATGATCATAACACGTCCAGCTGTAAAGCTGCAGTGCTTGTCCACATGTGTCCTGTGCTAACACTCGTTACTACTGTACAACAGCTTGATGTAGTTAAGTAGATACAGTGAAGCATACTGAGTAAAGGTAGCTGTACAGAGAACAGCGCTCATCCATTGTTAGCAGAGTGACTGTACAAGAAAGCTGTGCATACAATTGTAAAGGCTCAGCACAACATTAGCATATGTTCAGTGCAGCCACTCTATTGACGGACGCTAAAGTCCAGTGCGTAGAGACACATCACTGTAGTACTGTATAGGGATAGTGCTAGCCTAGCAGCGCGCAGTACAAAGAGTTAGACTGCACATGGAAAGGTTAACAACAAGAAGCTGGTGAATGTTATTTTGGCTTGGCTGACTGCAGTTGATGAATGCCTTTGAGAACATATAGGATATGTTAGATACACATTGTATGTGTACCTACACGTACCGTGGTGTCCCTTTGGAGCCCTGTACCCACATCGCCGCGTGTATACCTAGAATGGCTTCCCGCACTTGCAGTCCTTCCCGAACCACAGGTGAGTTTCCGCGGGAGCCGCCTATAACTATTTCTACGAGCTGGTGATCATGACATGTAATCATGATATCGCGTATCTAGTGCGTAACGCGTGTAACGCGAATGCGCGCGTACATGCAGGTGGCGCCCGGGCCCCGTGCAGCCAACACGTGTATACTTTGGTACGCAACAAATACATGCACGTCGTAAACGCGTGCACGGGTTGATCCCCAATTCGCTAGAGGCAAACACGCTGTTTACGAAACCACAACGTGTTGTTCATATCGTGTAACACCTAAAAGGTGTATTTAGCATTCTCGCGCTTCAGCCATAAAATGGATGTTAGCGATCAACGCAAATCACTATGTATTCGTACGACACGTGTCATGACATGCGCAGTTGGTAAACAGTAGAATGGCTTGTACAGGCTTAGGAGGATTAGGTAAGTAACACGTTACGCGCAGCGAACATGATGCTGCACACACAATCGTTACGCGCAGGTGGACTCTCCACAAGCAGCGGTACCCCTTTAGGAGGCCTAAACGCGGCTGTCAGGCCAAGCTGTAGGGCTGGATACAGGATTAGAGTCGCGCGGCTTTAAGCTGCGAAACACGCTAAATACCTTTATCGATAAGATATCACGTTACGCGAAGCAAACATGCTATCGATTAGTTATAGAGGCCTAAACGCGGCTGTCAGGCCAAGCTGTAGGGCTGGATACAGGATTAGAGTCGCGCGGCGGCATTAGACGCTAAAACGCTTACGTTCCGGTTTATTGGGAGATATCACGTTACGCGCAGCAAACATGCTATCGATAACTTGGTGATACCATTTCGTGGCGCGCCCAAAGAGGTAACACAGTAAAAGTACCTAAACACCCTTTAAAGTGGGGCCAAAAAGAGGTAAAATGAGAGAAAGTGCACAAAAGCCCTTTAAATCTATAGCAAACCATTTTAGGGTACTAATTTGGAGGTCCAAATACGAGATTCTTATCGAGGTCTTTGTATGGTTTTGGTACATCTTAAAGCGCGAGAATGGTAAAAGAAGGAAATCAGGGATATTACCTAATATTCTTATCGAGGTCTTTGTACGATTTGTGGGTGCACATCTAGATGACGATGTTCTCTTGTCGTGTTAGCGTAATATCGTAATTATGTGTTGAGGCACAAAATAGGCCAAAAGCGCCCTAAACGCATAAACCCCTTTAAACCTATAGCAAACACTTTCGCGGAGACGTGTTCGTATTTACCTATTTTAGCGTAGATGCGTTTGACCTTCCGCATATGTATGTGATACTATAGTAATACTAGTTAGGGTTATTAGAGTATATGTAAGCTAAGTAGCGCCATGTTACCCTTCTCTGGCTTGATACGCTGCACTTCAATGTTAGGTGACATCGTATTGTTTACATACGATGAGCTGATCACGTGATCACGATGATCCGCGAAGAGTATAACAACAACACATAAGTTAGCTGCGCAGCACACAAACTCCACCAACAGTTAATAAGGCCCTAAACGCGGCTGTCAGGCCTAGCTGTAGGGCTAGATACAGGATTAGAGTCGCGCGGCTTTAAGCTGCGAAACACGATAATTACGTATTCAACTACAAATACCATAAATACGTTCTTATCGAGGTCTTTGTACGATCCGCGGAATACGTCGAACACAGTGATGTCACGCTACTGAGTAGAGAGAGCAATATTAAGCAAATACAGTAAAGTACGTTAAAACCCCTTTAAAGCGATACCAAAAAGAGGTAAAATGAGAGAAAGTGCATAAAAGCCCTTTAAATCTATAGCAAACCAATTATAGGAACATCGCGAAGTGGCGGAATACGATATTCTTATCGAGGTCTTTGTATGGTTTTGGTACATCTTCAAGCACGAGAATGGTAAAAGAAGGAAATCAGAGGTATTAAGTTATAACTCTTATCGAGGTCTTTGTGTAATCGTGAATCACATGTTGATGTAGTCGTTACGTAATTAACCTATTTACCGTAACATCGTAATTATGCGGTGAGGCACAAAATGGCCTAAAAGCACCATAAACGCAATAAACCCCTTTAAACCTATAGCAAACACTTTCGCGGAGACGTGTTCGTATTTACCTATTTAGCGTAGATGCGTTTGACCTTCCGCATATGTATGTGATACTATAGTAATACTAGTTAGGGTTATTAGAGTGTACTGCCTGCTTAGTAGGGCCATGTTACCCTTATCTGGCTTGATACGCTGCACTTCAATGTTAGGTGACATCGTATTGTTTACATACGATGAGCTGATCAGCGTGATCACGCTGATGAGCGAAGAGTACAAGAACAACATTACGTGTAATGGAATTAGCTGCGCAGCATACAAGTACAACCACCGCTACCTACGGCTCTACGAGGGGATACCGCTACGCGGCACGCCATCTAATAACGCGTGTACGCGTGCACGGGTTGATCCCCAATTCGCTAGAGGCAAAACACGTGAATATGTGCTTCTAGAGGTTGCATTACATGATATCGCGATTCGCAAGATCCGATTTGGACTTCCCAAATCTGGGAATACGAAAGTGTGCCACGCAAACGGTTCATCGACATGATCATGTGGCTCTCCACAACGGCCTGGACGCTGTTTAGCGTAATACGCCAAAACACCTAAATAAACATGTGCATTCACGTGTTTGTGTAGTTGATGCCGGCTGGCCTTACGTGCAGCGAAACCAAACGCGACGTTCACGAAACCACAACGTGTTGTGCATGTAGTGAATACCTTGATTACGGGCTCCAGAGGCTGGATCAGATGATACCGAGATCCGCGATATCAAATGGCACACGCCAAATCTGGGATCCGGAAGTTGGGACATGATCTTCTTGTGTCAGGTGATTCTACTGACAGCTCCGGAACAAGAGGATGTCCTGTGATAGCTCGTGGTACAAGAGTAGCATCTCATATGCTACACGTAGCACTGCTATGCTTGTAGCTGGGGAGTACAAGTACACTGTACTGTTACACGCACGCGTATCTTATTATTAGTTAATACGTGCACACGTGATGAGCAAGTATGTTGTGCAGCAGCAAAGACATAAGCATGAAGAACATTGTGTTAGTACAGTTAACTAAGTACTTGGAGTATGTGCTGCACACAGTAAGTGTATACACTGTGAGTGGAGCAACAGCAGTACTGTAGTTGTGCACTGTACTCTTGGTACATGTAGCAATGGACGTAGAGCAGTACAGACAGTAAAGCTACTTCTATAGTCAGGATGGATCATGATCATAACACGTCCAGCTGTAAAGCTGCAGTGCTTGTCCACATGTGTCCTGTGCTAACACTCGTTACTACTGTACAACAGCTTGATGTAGTTAAGTAGATACAGTGAAGCATACTGAGTAAAGGTAGCTGTACAGAGAACAGCGCTCATCCATTGTTAGCAGAGTGACTGTACAAGAAAGCTGTGCATACAATTGTAAAGGCTCAGCACAACATTAGCATATGTTCAGTGCAGCCACTCTATTGACGGACGCTAAAGTCCAGTGCGTAGAGACACATCACTGTAGTACTGTATAGGGATAGTGCTAGCCTAGCAGCGCGCAGTACAAAGAGTTAGACTGCACATGGAAAGGTTAACAACAAGAAGCTGGTGAATGTTATTTTGGCTTGGCTGACTGCAGTTGATGAATGCCTTTGAGAACATATAGGATATGTTAGATACACATTGTATGTGTACCTACACGTACCGTGGTGTCCCTTTGGAGCCCTGTACCCACATCGCCGCGTGTATACCTAGAATGGCTTCCCGCACTTGCAGTCCTTCCCGAACCACAGGTGAGTTTCCGCGGGAGCCGCCTATAACTATTTCTACGAGCTGGTGATCATGACATGTAATCATGATATCGCGTATCTAGTGCGTAACGCGTGTAACGCGAATGCGCGCGTACATGCAGGTGGCGCCCGGGCCCCGTGCAGCCAACACGTGTATACTTTGGTACGCAACAAATACATGCACGTCGTAAACGCGTGCACGGGTTGATCCCCAATTCGCTAGAGGCAAACACGCTGTTTACGAAACCACAACGTGTTGTTCATATCGTGTAACACCTAAAAGGTGTATTTAGCATTCTCGCGCTTCAGCCATAAAATGGATGTTAGCGATCAACGCAAATCACTATGTATTCGTACGACACGTGTCATGACATGCGCAGTTGGTAAACAGTAGAATGGCTTGTACAGGCTTAGGAGGATTAGGTAAGTAACACGTTACGCGCAGCGAACATGATGCTGCACACACAATCGTTACGCGCAGGTGGACTCTCCACAAGCAGCGGTACCCCTTTAGGAGGCCTAAACGCGGCTGTCAGGCCAAGCTGTAGGGCTGGATACAGGATTAGAGTCGCGCGGCTTTAAGCTGCGAAACACGCTAAATACCTTTATCGATAAGATATCACGTTACGCGAAGCAAACATGCTATCGATTAGTTATAGAGGCCTAAACGCGGCTGTCAGGCCAAGCTGTAGGGCTGGATACAGGATTAGAGTCGCGCGGCGGCATTAGACGCTAAAACGCTTACGTTCCGGTTTATTGGGAGATATCACGTTACGCGCAGCAAACATGCTATCGATAACTTGGTGATACCATTTCGTGGCGCGCCCAAAGAGGTAACACAGTAAAAGTACCTAAACACCCTTTAAAGTGGGGCCAAAAAGAGGTAAAATGAGAGAAAGTGCACAAAAGCCCTTTAAATCTATAGCAAACCATTTTAGGGTACTAATTTGGAGGTCCAAATACGAGATTCTTATCGAGGTCTTTGTATGGTTTTGGTACATCTTAAAGCGCGAGAATGGTAAAAGAAGGAAATCAGGGATATTACCTAATATTCTTATCGAGGTCTTTGTACGATTTGTGGGTGCACATCTAGATGACGATGTTCTCTTGTCGTGTTAGCGTAATATCGTAATTATGTGTTGAGGCACAAAATAGGCCAAAAGCGCCCTAAACGCA
>CAXHTC010000002.1:0-17565 GCA_964019425.1 Flectonema sp. DT1601 | reverse complement strand
TGGTAAACTCTTGGTACTCCGCTAGAGCCCCACAGAGGCACGTTTAATACGTTACATACGTAACAATAAACACAACATACCAACGCAACCTCACATACAATCCTTGTGTACAGGCTCTAGCTCTAAGTAACTAACCTCGTGGAGGTGAGTAACAAGAACATCGACACTTACAAACAAGTATTTGCTTCTCTGGTTCAACACACTGCTAGTGCAGCGCGTAAGTCGTAGCTGCTAAAGCAACACCTTCACGTTACGTATGTAAACATAACTCCTCTTGATCGCTTAGTCTCCTGCGCCACTACGCTTGGCTCGTCATCACACGTAATACAGTTGTTGCACAACTCTATTCACTCACACAGGTTGTGTATGTGTATCCACGTATTTGGTAGTACTGCATTCACTCGTAAGGAGTGTATGTACATTACAATGCTTTACGTACAGTCACCTCAAGGCTATTCCCCTCTCAGTACCTAACTATAAGCTTGTAACGCAGCGTATCGTTCTACAAGAACATATCAAGTGTTTGGATGTCAGCAGATCCGCGATAGCAATATCACGATATCATCTTCTCATGATGTAATTCCGTAGTCGTGATTATCATCTCAACATCATCATCACCTCGTCAGGACCAGACAGACACATCAGAGATGAGCCTATACCTGATCACAGCCCTAATACACTAGACCACTAACACTATAGTATCACATACATATGCGGAAGCTCCGAGCGATCCAAGGAAAACCTTGTAATTCGACGGTCATCAACGATATGATGTTGCTATAGATTTAAAGGGGTTTATGTACTTTCAACGCATTTCACCTAATTTGGGCCTAAACGCATAAATACGATATTGTCGTATTTGGGCTTAAAAGCACCAATTTCATACAAAGATCTCGATAAGAAATCATGTAACATGACATCGTAATGTCCTAATTTCATGCATCGTCTGGATATCTACCTCTCAGACCGTAAAACGAGTCATCGCGAGATCACACATACAATAAATACTTATCTGCGTATACTTAGTTTGGGTATGCCTTCACTCATATACCAGCATACAAGTGTAATCCAATGTAACACGTAAACGCGTAACACCGAATACACAGTATGTTCCCAACACACACACTGCTCATGCTCAGCGTGTAAGTCGTAGTAGCTATTCGCAACACCTCCACGTTACGTATGTAAACATAACTCCTCTTGCTCGCTTAGCCTCCTGCGCCACTGCGCTTGGCTCGTCATCACACGTAATACAGTTGTTACACAACTCTATCACTCTACACATACTGTGCAGCGTGTAAGTCGTAGTAGCTAAAGCAACACTCCACGTTACGTATGTAAACATACTACTCTTAATACAATCACTCCTGCGCCACTGCGCTTGGCTCGTCATCATGTATGTTGCTATGCAACTGGCACTACACATGCTGTGGGCCATTGTAACACTTACAGTGCTAACTACACGTTACGTATGTACACATAACTCCTCTTAATCGCTTAGTCCGTAGACAGAACACCATGTTGTGCTGATCTCGTCCGTCACGTAAAGGCTTCACAGGCTGTCAAGGAGATTGCTGCTTCACACTCACCCTACAGTTGAATGCTAACATCTATCACAGCATGCTCTAGTTGGTTCTCGCTGTGTTGCAATTGATACGTACCGTTATCATCCAGACTCTGCTTATATCTTGTTGATCCAAAGATAGATGTATCACGTACAAACCGTTGTACGCTTACACCATCACATCACCGCTCTCAGGCTCTACTAGGTACCTACATGTATATGCGCTGCAGTACTATGCATGTTCACTGCGCAGGACGTTATCCACTCCTGAGCAATCCCTGTGCTAGCCCTCAAAGTGCTTGTCCACTAGGATCATACGATTGTGTGTGTACACAGCAAACAGTATCTACCGTCCGATCGTACGCTTGTATGTAGTATTACGCCGTTGTACGGCTAAGGAGCCTAACCGTATAGCACTATACACCTGTATAACGTATATTATGTATATGCACACGAGGACCTCATATTAGGGTTCCAGATTAACACCATGTGTTTCTCGACAGACCCAAAATCGAGATCAGATATCTGAAATCCAGGATTTCGAGCATCAAAAATAAACCATTTTCACAGTGAAAACGTGAATATTCGGGTTTTAGGGTCCCATTTTAGGCCCTATTTTAGGTGTCCAACAGATGGTTGTAGAGGTTACGCAGCGTTCCCGGAGGTACCGTTGCCGCCCCATCAACATGCCACATATGCTCATAACAAGCATATCTCTCCAAAGCGCGTATTTAGGTCGCCCACAAGACACAGCATGTGGTATCCACCGGCGTGAGGGTCACTCTCGGCACTTACCAAAAAGCCCCAATATGGTGGGTCGCTTTTACGGATCACCAAAAGGTACAAAATAGCGTTTATTGCGTTCAAATCGTGGCTAGGTACAGGAAATGAACGCACCCCTAAATTACGAGGTCCGAAACACCCCAAAATAGCCCGATTTCCGGTCTTCCGGGATGATATCGAGTGGTCGTAATCCGGTACTACAAACACAGGAGCACATCTATAGAAGTCAAGTTCTAAGTACGGCTTGCTGAGCGTCTAACACCTGCGGCGTTGAGAGAGGCATCCACTCAGATCCGCGAGTTTAGATCTCTCGAGATACATCAAAGATATACACTGTCGTGCGGCTTACGCAACGTCTCTCTAGTATCATAGGCACGATGTAGTATACACAGTAAGTAAGATACTTACGAGTACGACACGGAGGTAACCTGTTAGCTACTACAGTAAGCATGCTTATGTGTAACACACAATGTCTGGGTCTGCTCCTGCAAATACAACTACGTTGCTCTTAAGGTACGGCTTGCTGAGCGTCTAACACCTGCGGCGTTGAGAGAGGCATCCACTCAGATCCGCGAGTTTAGATCTCTCGAGGACATCACTATGTTCGTGCCTATAAACGGCCACGTAGCGCCTCTGCGAGTATCATAGAGTACGATGTAGTTGTAACAGTAAGTATGTACTTACGATAAACCCACAGCAGGTCAAACAAGGCACGTGCTCAACCACTGCATAGCATGTGTTACCACACGCAGTAGACACGGCACTGTGTTGTATACACAACAAGACCTACACAAGGTATAGTATGCTGGAGTAGAGGTGTACCTCGCACAAGCAACTACACGAAGTGAAGTACGATGTAGTTGTAACAGTAAGTATACACTTACGATAAACACACAGCAGGTCAAACAAGGCACGTGTTCTCAACACTGCACAGCATGTGTTACCACACGCGGTAGACACGGCACTATGTCGGCGTCTAACACCTACGGCGTTGAGAGAGGCATCCACCGACAAGACCTACACGAAGCAACGTATGGCGAGTAGCGCGCACACAGAAAGTGGGCCCAGGATTACTACACAGACCTGCGATCATGTAGAACAGTGGATGCACAACTACATACTAACAAGCATAGGGTTTGGGTTTGGCTATCGCCTATTACCCAGGGCTGCACTGGGCAGCGAAGGGTGTCCAATTCAATACAGAGGCGTAACATGTTATGCTGCGCACAAACACGTCAATTAAATAGTACAAGGGCTTTTGGGCACACGCGCCCGCAAACGGATACTCACGATGTTCGGAAGGTGGTCAGGACAAGCACACGGCGAGACGCACACCGAGGAGAGGCACGGGGCCCACCCCAGGCAGCAGCCACGCCAAGGACAGAGACACAGACCACCGCAAAGAGATGCATTAATATATTTAGTAGAGCGATCCGACGTTAGCAAACTATGGATCGCTGACACGCCGACAACAAGATGCGCGCGTGTCACGAAACACCATACGTAACAGACGAGTGTGTACTAGCATCCACTTACTCCCATAGAACACTCATAGAGTATCCTTCTTAACCTTAATAGTGTTTGGAAAGAACACTGTGCGTGTTCTTTCATTGAACTCGTATCCTCTGTTCAATGGTCTACTTAGTTTCACACGTAGCCTTGCGTGCGCACATCATATACATTCGTTAGCTTCGCAACACCTGCGGCGTCATACACAACGAGTTGTTGTGTAGTCGTACTGCGTACTCGTATCGTATCGCTTTGCTCTCCTCGTCTTCAGGTAGCATTCTATCACATGGCATCCTCTACGGGCAGCAATTAACTGCGTTGCATTCGTCCGGAGTATGTCATGGCATAGCTCATTTCCTTCATAGGACACACTGCGTGCGTACCCCAATGTGCATCTAAGGATGCTTCTTCATGCGTAGTGCTATTGCACTTTGTTTTGTATCGTCGTTTCATGAACACCTGTACCACAGGTTGTATTCTCCAACAACACTCTCGCCTTCATCTTGCTCCGCGTGAGCGCGTAGCCTAGAGTCGTAGCTGCTAAAGCAACACCTTCATGTTCCGTATATACATAACTACTCTTGTTCTTGCTTACTCCTGCGACGTTACACTCGTCTCGTCCGTCACACAGTTTGTTCTACAACTGTAATTCTCCACACAAGGTTGTGTATCGATATTCTAGACCCACGTCATGTTGTGCATGCCTGTCTAACTGCATTCACTCTTATGAGTGTATGTACTATTACAATGCTTTACATACGTTACCTCAAGGCTATTCCCCTCTCAGTACCTAACTATAAGCTTGTAACGCAGCGTATCGTTTCCAATGCATAACAGGTGTTTGTGGATGTCAGCAGATCCGCGATACCAAGATCACGATATCATCTTCTCATGATGTAATTCCGGAATCGAGATCGTCATCTCAACCTCGTCATCACCTCGTAGGACCAGATCGAGCCCCAAATATGGGTCCCAGACCCTCCGCACACCCTAAATCAACCCCTAGTATTACTATAGTATCACATACGTATGCGGAAGCCCCCGGCGATCCACGAAAAAGGGTGTATTTTGGACCTCGCCAGCCGCAGATGTTTGCTATAGATTTAAAGGGGTTTTATGCGTTTTGGAGCGGTTTTCCCTAAAAACGACTTATTAGGCCTAAATACGATCTCACGACAAGTTGAATCACCTCATCCCAAGAATCCTATACAAAGACCTCGATAAGAAATGAGGGTTTTGGGCAGATACCCTTGTCACACCATTTTGGGGACCCGGATTTGCACAAAGATCTCGATAAGAATCCGTAATATCACCATTTTCGGAGGGCCCCAAAAGTGGTTTGATATAGATTTAAAGGGGTTTTGGGCATTTTGCCTCCAAAACACACATTTTTGCCTCGATTTAAAGGGGTTTTGGGCAATTCTTAATGTATTGCTCCATTTTTGGCCTTCACTGTTTCGCAAAACCCTGAAAACCAGGATTCCCCAAATCCCAGAACCTCATCTCACGTGTTTCCTAGGAACCCGACACTTCCAGACCAGACTTCTAATCTCATGATATGGGTTTGCGCATGGTAAACTCTTGGTACTCCGCTAGAGCCCCACAGAGGCACGTTTAATACGTTACATACGTAACAATAAACACAACATACCAACGCAACCTCACATACAATCCTTGTGTACAGGCTCTAGCTCTAAGTAACTAACCTCGTGGAGGTGAGTAACAAGAACATCGACACTTACAAACAAGTATTTGCTTCTCTGGTTCAACACACTGCTAGTGCAGCGCGTAAGTCGTAGCTGCTAAAGCAACACCTTCACGTTACGTATGTAAACATAACTCCTCTTGATCGCTTAGTCTCCTGCGCCACTACGCTTGGCTCGTCATCACACGTAATACAGTTGTTGCACAACTCTATTCACTCACACAGGTTGTGTATGTGTATCCACGTATTTGGTAGTACTGCATTCACTCGTAAGGAGTGTATGTACATTACAATGCTTTACGTACAGTCACCTCAAGGCTATTCCCCTCTCAGTACCTAACTATAAGCTTGTAACGCAGCGTATCGTTCTACAAGAACATATCAAGTGTTTGGATGTCAGCAGATCCGCGATAGCAATATCACGATATCATCTTCTCATGATGTAATTCCGTAGTCGTGATTATCATCTCAACATCATCATCACCTCGTCAGGACCAGACAGACACATCAGAGATGAGCCTATACCTGATCACAGCCCTAATACACTAGACCACTAACACTATAGTATCACATACATATGCGGAAGCTCCGAGCGATCCAAGGAAAACCTTGTAATTCGACGGTCATCAACGATATGATGTTGCTATAGATTTAAAGGGGTTTATGTACTTTCAACGCATTTCACCTAATTTGGGCCTAAACGCATAAATACGATATTGTCGTATTTGGGCTTAAAAGCACCAATTTCATACAAAGATCTCGATAAGAAATCATGTAACATGACATCGTAATGTCCTAATTTCATGCATCGTCTGGATATCTACCTCTCAGACCGTAAAACGAGTCATCGCGAGATCACACATACAATAAATACTTATCTGCGTATACTTAGTTTGGGTATGCCTTCACTCATATACCAGCATACAAGTGTAATCCAATGTAACACGTAAACGCGTAACACCGAATACACAGTATGTTCCCAACACACACACTGCTCATGCTCAGCGTGTAAGTCGTAGTAGCTATTCGCAACACCTCCACGTTACGTATGTAAACATAACTCCTCTTGCTCGCTTAGCCTCCTGCGCCACTGCGCTTGGCTCGTCATCACACGTAATACAGTTGTTACACAACTCTATCACTCTACACATACTGTGCAGCGTGTAAGTCGTAGTAGCTAAAGCAACACTCCACGTTACGTATGTAAACATACTACTCTTAATACAATCACTCCTGCGCCACTGCGCTTGGCTCGTCATCATGTATGTTGCTATGCAACTGGCACTACACATGCTGTGGGCCATTGTAACACTTACAGTGCTAACTACACGTTACGTATGTACACATAACTCCTCTTAATCGCTTAGTCCGTAGACAGAACACCATGTTGTGCTGATCTCGTCCGTCACGTAAAGGCTTCACAGGCTGTCAAGGAGATTGCTGCTTCACACTCACCCTACAGTTGAATGCTAACATCTATCACAGCATGCTCTAGTTGGTTCTCGCTGTGTTGCAATTGATACGTACCGTTATCATCCAGACTCTGCTTATATCTTGTTGATCCAAAGATAGATGTATCACGTACAAACCGTTGTACGCTTACACCATCACATCACCGCTCTCAGGCTCTACTAGGTACCTACATGTATATGCGCTGCAGTACTATGCATGTTCACTGCGCAGGACGTTATCCACTCCTGAGCAATCCCTGTGCTAGCCCTCAAAGTGCTTGTCCACTAGGATCATACGATTGTGTGTGTACACAGCAAACAGTATCTACCGTCCGATCGTACGCTTGTATGTAGTATTACGCCGTTGTACGGCTAAGGAGCCTAACCGTATAGCACTATACACCTGTATAACGTATATTATGTATATGCACACGAGGACCTCATATTAGGGTTCCAGATTAACACCATGTGTTTCTCGACAGACCCAAAATCGAGATCAGATATCTGAAATCCAGGATTTCGAGCATCAAAAATAAACCATTTTCACAGTGAAAACGTGAATATTCGGGTTTTAGGGTCCCATTTTAGGCCCTATTTTAGGTGTCCAACAGATGGTTGTAGAGGTTACGCAGCGTTCCCGGAGGTACCGTTGCCGCCCCATCAACATGCCACATATGCTCATAACAAGCATATCTCTCCAAAGCGCGTATTTAGGTCGCCCACAAGACACAGCATGTGGTATCCACCGGCGTGAGGGTCACTCTCGGCACTTACCAAAAAGCCCCAATATGGTGGGTCGCTTTTACGGATCACCAAAAGGTACAAAATAGCGTTTATTGCGTTCAAATCGTGGCTAGGTACAGGAAATGAACGCACCCCTAAATTACGAGGTCCGAAACACCCCAAAATAGCCCGATTTCCGGTCTTCCGGGATGATATCGAGTGGTCGTAATCCGGTACTACAAACACAGGAGCACATCTATAGAAGTCAAGTTCTAAGTACGGCTTGCTGAGCGTCTAACACCTGCGGCGTTGAGAGAGGCATCCACTCAGATCCGCGAGTTTAGATCTCTCGAGATACATCAAAGATATACACTGTCGTGCGGCTTACGCAACGTCTCTCTAGTATCATAGGCACGATGTAGTATACACAGTAAGTAAGATACTTACGAGTACGACACGGAGGTAACCTGTTAGCTACTACAGTAAGCATGCTTATGTGTAACACACAATGTCTGGGTCTGCTCCTGCAAATACAACTACGTTGCTCTTAAGGTACGGCTTGCTGAGCGTCTAACACCTGCGGCGTTGAGAGAGGCATCCACTCAGATCCGCGAGTTTAGATCTCTCGAGGACATCACTATGTTCGTGCCTATAAACGGCCACGTAGCGCCTCTGCGAGTATCATAGAGTACGATGTAGTTGTAACAGTAAGTATGTACTTACGATAAACCCACAGCAGGTCAAACAAGGCACGTGCTCAACCACTGCATAGCATGTGTTACCACACGCAGTAGACACGGCACTGTGTTGTATACACAACAAGACCTACACAAGGTATAGTATGCTGGAGTAGAGGTGTACCTCGCACAAGCAACTACACGAAGTGAAGTACGATGTAGTTGTAACAGTAAGTATACACTTACGATAAACACACAGCAGGTCAAACAAGGCACGTGTTCTCAACACTGCACAGCATGTGTTACCACACGCGGTAGACACGGCACTATGTCGGCGTCTAACACCTACGGCGTTGAGAGAGGCATCCACCGACAAGACCTACACGAAGCAACGTATGGCGAGTAGCGCGCACACAGAAAGTGGGCCCAGGATTACTACACAGACCTGCGATCATGTAGAACAGTGGATGCACAACTACATACTAACAAGCATAGGGTTTGGGTTTGGCTATCGCCTATTACCCAGGGCTGCACTGGGCAGCGAAGGGTGTCCAATTCAATACAGAGGCGTAACATGTTATGCTGCGCACAAACACGTCAATTAAATAGTACAAGGGCTTTTGGGCACACGCGCCCGCAAACGGATACTCACGATGTTCGGAAGGTGGTCAGGACAAGCACACGGCGAGACGCACACCGAGGAGAGGCACGGGGCCCACCCCAGGCAGCAGCCACGCCAAGGACAGAGACACAGACCACCGCAAAGAGATGCATTAATATATTTAGTAGAGCGATCCGACGTTAGCAAACTATGGATCGCTGACACGCCGACAACAAGATGCGCGCGTGTCACGAAACACCATACGTAACAGACGAGTGTGTACTAGCATCCACTTACTCCCATAGAACACTCATAGAGTATCCTTCTTAACCTTAATAGTGTTTGGAAAGAACACTGTGCGTGTTCTTTCATTGAACTCGTATCCTCTGTTCAATGGTCTACTTAGTTTCACACGTAGCCTTGCGTGCGCACATCATATACATTCGTTAGCTTCGCAACACCTGCGGCGTCATACACAACGAGTTGTTGTGTAGTCGTACTGCGTACTCGTATCGTATCGCTTTGCTCTCCTCGTCTTCAGGTAGCATTCTATCACATGGCATCCTCTACGGGCAGCAATTAACTGCGTTGCATTCGTCCGGAGTATGTCATGGCATAGCTCATTTCCTTCATAGGACACACTGCGTGCGTACCCCAATGTGCATCTAAGGATGCTTCTTCATGCGTAGTGCTATTGCACTTTGTTTTGTATCGTCGTTTCATGAACACCTGTACCACAGGTTGTATTCTCCAACAACACTCTCGCCTTCATCTTGCTCCGCGTGAGCGCGTAGCCTAGAGTCGTAGCTGCTAAAGCAACACCTTCATGTTCCGTATATACATAACTACTCTTGTTCTTGCTTACTCCTGCGACGTTACACTCGTCTCGTCCGTCACACAGTTTGTTCTACAACTGTAATTCTCCACACAAGGTTGTGTATCGATATTCTAGACCCACGTCATGTTGTGCATGCCTGTCTAACTGCATTCACTCTTATGAGTGTATGTACTATTACAATGCTTTACATACGTTACCTCAAGGCTATTCCCCTCTCAGTACCTAACTATAAGCTTGTAACGCAGCGTATCGTTTCCAATGCATAACAGGTGTTTGTGGATGTCAGCAGATCCGCGATACCAAGATCACGATATCATCTTCTCATGATGTAATTCCGGAATCGAGATCGTCATCTCAACCTCGTCATCACCTCGTAGGACCAGATCGAGCCCCAAATATGGGTCCCAGACCCTCCGCACACCCTAAATCAACCCCTAGTATTACTATAGTATCACATACGTATGCGGAAGCCCCCGGCGATCCACGAAAAAGGGTGTATTTTGGACCTCGCCAGCCGCAGATGTTTGCTATAGATTTAAAGGGGTTTTATGCGTTTTGGAGCGGTTTTCCCTAAAAACGACTTATTAGGCCTAAATACGATCTCACGACAAGTTGAATCACCTCATCCCAAGAATCCTATACAAAGACCTCGATAAGAAATGAGGGTTTTGGGCAGATACCCTTGTCACACCATTTTGGGGACCCGGATTTGCACAAAGATCTCGATAAGAATCCGTAATATCACCATTTTCGGAGGGCCCCAAAAGTGGTTTGATATAGATTTAAAGGGGTTTTGGGCATTTTGCCTCCAAAACACACATTTTTGCCTCGATTTAAAGGGGTTTTGGGCAATTCTTAATGTATTGCTCCATTTTTGGCCTTCACTGTTTCGCAAAACCCTGAAAACCAGGATTCCCCAAATCCCAGAACCTCATCTCACGTGTTTCCTAGGAACCCGACACTTCCAGACCAGACTTCTAATCTCATGATATGGGTTTGCGCATGGTAAACTCTTGGTACTCCGCTAGAGCCCCACAGAGGCACGTTTAATACGTTACATACGTAACAATAAACACAACATACCAACGCAACCTCACATACAATCCTTGTGTACAGGCTCTAGCTCTAAGTAACTAACCTCGTGGAGGTGAGTAACAAGAACATCGACACTTACAAACAAGTATTTGCTTCTCTGGTTCAACACACTGCTAGTGCAGCGCGTAAGTCGTAGCTGCTAAAGCAACACCTTCACGTTACGTATGTAAACATAACTCCTCTTGATCGCTTAGTCTCCTGCGCCACTACGCTTGGCTCGTCATCACACGTAATACAGTTGTTGCACAACTCTATTCACTCACACAGGTTGTGTATGTGTATCCACGTATTTGGTAGTACTGCATTCACTCGTAAGGAGTGTATGTACATTACAATGCTTTACGTACAGTCACCTCAAGGCTATTCCCCTCTCAGTACCTAACTATAAGCTTGTAACGCAGCGTATCGTTCTACAAGAACATATCAAGTGTTTGGATGTCAGCAGATCCGCGATAGCAATATCACGATATCATCTTCTCATGATGTAATTCCGTAGTCGTGATTATCATCTCAACATCATCATCACCTCGTCAGGACCAGACAGACACATCAGAGATGAGCCTATACCTGATCACAGCCCTAATACACTAGACCACTAACACTATAGTATCACATACATATGCGGAAGCTCCGAGCGATCCAAGGAAAACCTTGTAATTCGACGGTCATCAACGATATGATGTTGCTATAGATTTAAAGGGGTTTATGTACTTTCAACGCATTTCACCTAATTTGGGCCTAAACGCATAAATACGATATTGTCGTATTTGGGCTTAAAAGCACCAATTTCATACAAAGATCTCGATAAGAAATCATGTAACATGACATCGTAATGTCCTAATTTCATGCATCGTCTGGATATCTACCTCTCAGACCGTAAAACGAGTCATCGCGAGATCACACATACAATAAATACTTATCTGCGTATACTTAGTTTGGGTATGCCTTCACTCATATACCAGCATACAAGTGTAATCCAATGTAACACGTAAACGCGTAACACCGAATACACAGTATGTTCCCAACACACACACTGCTCATGCTCAGCGTGTAAGTCGTAGTAGCTATTCGCAACACCTCCACGTTACGTATGTAAACATAACTCCTCTTGCTCGCTTAGCCTCCTGCGCCACTGCGCTTGGCTCGTCATCACACGTAATACAGTTGTTACACAACTCTATCACTCTACACATACTGTGCAGCGTGTAAGTCGTAGTAGCTAAAGCAACACTCCACGTTACGTATGTAAACATACTACTCTTAATACAATCACTCCTGCGCCACTGCGCTTGGCTCGTCATCATGTATGTTGCTATGCAACTGGCACTACACATGCTGTGGGCCATTGTAACACTTACAGTGCTAACTACACGTTACGTATGTACACATAACTCCTCTTAATCGCTTAGTCCGTAGACAGAACACCATGTTGTGCTGATCTCGTCCGTCACGTAAAGGCTTCACAGGCTGTCAAGGAGATTGCTGCTTCACACTCACCCTACAGTTGAATGCTAACATCTATCACAGCATGCTCTAGTTGGTTCTCGCTGTGTTGCAATTGATACGTACCGTTATCATCCAGACTCTGCTTATATCTTGTTGATCCAAAGATAGATGTATCACGTACAAACCGTTGTACGCTTACACCATCACATCACCGCTCTCAGGCTCTACTAGGTACCTACATGTATATGCGCTGCAGTACTATGCATGTTCACTGCGCAGGACGTTATCCACTCCTGAGCAATCCCTGTGCTAGCCCTCAAAGTGCTTGTCCACTAGGATCATACGATTGTGTGTGTACACAGCAAACAGTATCTACCGTCCGATCGTACGCTTGTATGTAGTATTACGCCGTTGTACGGCTAAGGAGCCTAACCGTATAGCACTATACACCTGTATAACGTATATTATGTATATGCACACGAGGACCTCATATTAGGGTTCCAGATTAACACCATGTGTTTCTCGACAGACCCAAAATCGAGATCAGATATCTGAAATCCAGGATTTCGAGCATCAAAAATAAACCATTTTCACAGTGAAAACGTGAATATTCGGGTTTTAGGGTCCCATTTTAGGCCCTATTTTAGGTGTCCAACAGATGGTTGTAGAGGTTACGCAGCGTTCCCGGAGGTACCGTTGCCGCCCCATCAACATGCCACATATGCTCATAACAAGCATATCTCTCCAAAGCGCGTATTTAGGTCGCCCACAAGACACAGCATGTGGTATCCACCGGCGTGAGGGTCACTCTCGGCACTTACCAAAAAGCCCCAATATGGTGGGTCGCTTTTACGGATCACCAAAAGGTACAAAATAGCGTTTATTGCGTTCAAATCGTGGCTAGGTACAGGAAATGAACGCACCCCTAAATTACGAGGTCCGAAACACCCCAAAATAGCCCGATTTCCGGTCTTCCGGGATGATATCGAGTGGTCGTAATCCGGTACTACAAACACAGGAGCACATCTATAGAAGTCAAGTTCTAAGTACGGCTTGCTGAGCGTCTAACACCTGCGGCGTTGAGAGAGGCATCCACTCAGATCCGCGAGTTTAGATCTCTCGAGATACATCAAAGATATACACTGTCGTGCGGCTTACGCAACGTCTCTCTAGTATCATAGGCACGATGTAGTATACACAGTAAGTAAGATACTTACGAGTACGACACGGAGGTAACCTGTTAGCTACTACAGTAAGCATGCTTATGTGTAACACACAATGTCTGGGTCTGCTCCTGCAAATACAACTACGTTGCTCTTAAGGTACGGCTTGCTGAGCGTCTAACACCTGCGGCGTTGAGAGAGGCATCCACTCAGATCCGCGAGTTTAGATCTCTCGAGGACATCACTATGTTCGTGCCTATAAACGGCCACGTAGCGCCTCTGCGAGTATCATAGAGTACGATGTAGTTGTAACAGTAAGTATGTACTTACGATAAACCCACAGCAGGTCAAACAAGGCACGTGCTCAACCACTGCATAGCATGTGTTACCACACGCAGTAGACACGGCACTGTGTTGTATACACAACAAGACCTACACAAGGTATAGTATGCTGGAGTAGAGGTGTACCTCGCACAAGCAACTACACGAAGTGAAGTACGATGTAGTTGTAACAGTAAGTATACACTTACGATAAACACACAGCAGGTCAAACAAGGCACGTGTTCTCAACACTGCACAGCATGTGTTACCACACGCGGTAGACACGGCACTATGTCGGCGTCTAACACCTACGGCGTTGAGAGAGGCATCCACCGACAAGACCTACACGAAGCAACGTATGGCGAGTAGCGCGCACACAGAAAGTGGGCCCAGGATTACTACACAGACCTGCGATCATGTAGAACAGTGGATGCACAACTACATACTAACAAGCATAGGGTTTGGGTTTGGCTATCGCCTATTACCCAGGGCTGCACTGGGCAGCGAAGGGTGTCCAATTCAATACAGAGGCGTAACATGTTATGCTGCGCACAAACACGTCAATTAAATAGTACAAGGGCTTTTGGGCACACGCGCCCGCAAACGGATACTCACGATGTTCGGAAGGTGGTCAGGACAAGCACACGGCGAGACGCACACCGAGGAGAGGCACGGGGCCCACCCCAGGCAGCAGCCACGCCAAGGACAGAGACACAGACCACCGCAAAGAGATGCATTAATATATTTAGTAGAGCGATCCGACGTTAGCAAACTATGGATCGCTGACACGCCGACAACAAGATGCGCGCGTGTCACGAAACACCATACGTAACAGACGAGTGTGTACTAGCATCCACTTACTCCCATAGAACACTCATAGAGTATCCTTCTTAACCTTAATAGTGTTTGGAAAGAACACTGTGCGTGTTCTTTCATTGAACTCGTATCCTCTGTTCAATGGTCTACTTAGTTTCACACGTAGCCTTGCGTGCGCACATCATATACATTCGTTAGCTTCGCAACACCTGCGGCGTCATACACAACGAGTTGTTGTGTAGTCGTACTGCGTACTCGTATCGTATCGCTTTGCTCTCCTCGTCTTCAGGTAGCATTCTATCACATGGCATCCTCTACGGGCAGCAATTAACTGCGTTGCATTCGTCCGGAGTATGTCATGGCATAGCTCATTTCCTTCATAGGACACACTGCGTGCGTACCCCAATGTGCATCTAAGGATGCTTCTTCATGCGTAGTGCTATTGCACTTTGTTTTGTATCGTCGTTTCATGAACACCTGTACCACAGGTTGTATTCTCCAACAACACTCTCGCCTTCATCTTGCTCCGCGTGAGCGCGTAGCCTAGAGTCGTAGCTGCTAAAGCAACACCTTCATGTTCCGTATATACATAACTACTCTTGTTCTTGCTTACTCCTGCGACGTTACACTCGTCTCGTCCGTCACACAGTTTGTTCTACAAC
Organism: Flectonema sp. DT1601; assembly: GCA_964019425.1. Lineage (NCBI taxonomy): Eukaryota > Euglenozoa > Diplonemea > Diplonemida > Diplonemidae > Flectonema > Flectonema sp. DT1601. The sequence continues at coordinate 2,211 of CAXHTC010000002.1, read as the reverse complement.
TGTAATTCTCCACACAAGGTTGTGTATCGATATTCTAGACCCACGTCATGTTGTGCATGCCTGTCTAACTGCATTCACTCTTATGAGTGTATGTACTATTACAATGCTTTACATACGTTACCTCAAGGCTATTCCCCTCTCAGTACCTAACTATAAGCTTGTAACGCAGCGTATCGTTTCCAATGCATAACAGGTGTTTGTGGATGTCAGCAGATCCGCGATACCAAGATCACGATATCATCTTCTCATGATGTAATTCCGGAATCGAGATCGTCATCTCAACCTCGTCATCACCTCGTAGGACCAGATCGAGCCCCAAATATGGGTCCCAGACCCTCCGCACACCCTAAATCAACCCCTAGTATTACTATAGTATCACATACGTATGCGGAAGCCCCCGGCGATCCACGAAAAAGGGTGTATTTTGGACCTCGCCAGCCGCAGATGTTTGCTATAGATTTAAAGGGGTTTTATGCGTTTTGGAGCGGTTTTCCCTAAAAACGACTTATTAGGCCTAAATACGATCTCACGACAAGTTGAATCACCTCATCCCAAGAATCCTATACAAAGACCTCGATAAGAAATGAGGGTTTTGGGCAGATACCCTTGTCACACCATTTTGGGGACCCGGATTTGCACAAAGATCTCGATAAGAATCCGTAATATCACCATTTTCGGAGGGCCCCAAAAGTGGTTTGATATAGATTTAAAGGGGTTTTGGGCATTTTGCCTCCAAAACACACATTTTTGCCTCGATTTAAAGGGGTTTTGGGCAATTCTTAATGTATTGCTCCATTTTTGGCCTTCACTGTTTCGCAAAACCCTGAAAACCAGGATTCCCCAAATCCCAGAACCTCATCTCACGTGTTTCCTAGGAACCCGACACTTCCAGACCAGACTTCTAATCTCATGATATGGGTTTGCGCATGGTAAACTCTTGGTACTCCGCTAGAGCCCCACAGAGGCACGTTTAATACGTTACATACGTAACAATAAACACAACATACCAACGCAACCTCACATACAATCCTTGTGTACAGGCTCTAGCTCTAAGTAACTAACCTCGTGGAGGTGAGTAACAAGAACATCGACACTTACAAACAAGTATTTGCTTCTCTGGTTCAACACACTGCTAGTGCAGCGCGTAAGTCGTAGCTGCTAAAGCAACACCTTCACGTTACGTATGTAAACATAACTCCTCTTGATCGCTTAGTCTCCTGCGCCACTACGCTTGGCTCGTCATCACACGTAATACAGTTGTTGCACAACTCTATTCACTCACACAGGTTGTGTATGTGTATCCACGTATTTGGTAGTACTGCATTCACTCGTAAGGAGTGTATGTACATTACAATGCTTTACGTACAGTCACCTCAAGGCTATTCCCCTCTCAGTACCTAACTATAAGCTTGTAACGCAGCGTATCGTTCTACAAGAACATATCAAGTGTTTGGATGTCAGCAGATCCGCGATAGCAATATCACGATATCATCTTCTCATGATGTAATTCCGTAGTCGTGATTATCATCTCAACATCATCATCACCTCGTCAGGACCAGACAGACACATCAGAGATGAGCCTATACCTGATCACAGCCCTAATACACTAGACCACTAACACTATAGTATCACATACATATGCGGAAGCTCCGAGCGATCCAAGGAAAACCTTGTAATTCGACGGTCATCAACGATATGATGTTGCTATAGATTTAAAGGGGTTTATGTACTTTCAACGCATTTCACCTAATTTGGGCCTAAACGCATAAATACGATATTGTCGTATTTGGGCTTAAAAGCACCAATTTCATACAAAGATCTCGATAAGAAATCATGTAACATGACATCGTAATGTCCTAATTTCATGCATCGTCTGGATATCTACCTCTCAGACCGTAAAACGAGTCATCGCGAGATCACACATACAATAAATACTTATCTGCGTATACTTAGTTTGGGTATGCCTTCACTCATATACCAGCATACAAGTGTAATCCAATGTAACACGTAAACGCGTAACACCGAATACACAGTATGTTCCCAACACACACACTGCTCATGCTCAGCGTGTAAGTCGTAGTAGCTATTCGCAACACCTCCACGTTACGTATGTAAACATAACTCCTCTTGCTCGCTTAGCCTCCTGCGCCACTGCGCTTGGCTCGTCATCACACGTAATACAGTTGTTACACAACTCTATCACTCTACACA